>VZQC01000887.1:858332-910806 GCA_009823505.1 Rhizomys pruinosus | reverse complement strand
AAAAAAAAAAAAAGAACTTGATTCCTTCCAGTGGAGTTTGAAGTCTGCTTTTTAACTGATACTGTTTTCAAAAGGACCCAATCTCCAGGTTCTAGATTGTGAAAGGTCTGGTTGCTGTTGGTTGGTGGGTTTTATTTTTTATTTATTTTTTTTTTTTGGCCATGAAAGTTTTATTTCACTTACAGCTTATA
Source organism: Rhizomys pruinosus (assembly GCA_009823505.1). Classification (NCBI taxonomy): domain Eukaryota; kingdom Metazoa; phylum Chordata; class Mammalia; order Rodentia; family Spalacidae; genus Rhizomys; species Rhizomys pruinosus. The sequence continues at coordinate 910,615 of VZQC01000887.1, read as the reverse complement.
CCTCATCATGGAGGGAGCTAAGGTAGGTCCAGGACAGAACTGTAGCAAGAACCAGGATTTCCAGGACTGTTCATTTGAGCTGTGCTCATCTGCTTTCTGTTGTAACCCAGGGCCACCTGCCATGGGGTGGCCCCACCCAGTGTCTCTCCCACATCACTCAAGCAAAGACAACACCTCACACTTTCCCACAAGCCAGTTTGATAAAGAAAATACCCCACTTGTCACTTCTCTTCTCTCAAGTGTAAGAACTGGATAACAAAAGCTGTCTACACCGACTTTAGGTCAGGACATGACAACTGTCCATCTATTAGAGTTGAGAGGCCAAAAACTTCATATAGTGGCTCAGGTCTTAATTTTAGCACTCAAGAATAGACCAGAGGATCAGGAATTCAAGTCCAGCCTTTATATCAGATGACCAAGGAATAATGAACTGTTGCTAGACCCCATTCCCTTTGCTCCATGTTGTCTTTTTTCCTGATTCAGCTATACTTAACGTATCCTGGACTGTGGTCCCCAGCCACATCCCCAATACCTTCTGAGAGTAGGTCTGCATCACTCATGTTAGACAATTCTCTGCACATAAGCCATGAAGCTGCCACAGGAGTGGGAACTAACAGACACCAAGGCCTCAGGAGAGGCTTGAATTGTATGACTCTAAATTATTTGAATGCAGAGTTCTTGAGTTTCACATTCATTGCTAAAACACTGCAGTGTGTCTCTAGAAAGTCATAGAATACTCCAGACCTTGAACCTGGAAACCAGCTGAATTGGTCAGTGACCAAGGAATACACGAGACTGAGAAACCAGGATCTCAGGGTCATAGACTGTTTTACAACCATTCTGAGGAGATCCTCACTAACCAGCACTTCCAGCAACAACATTAAGACATTTGTACTTCCCTTTATGACTTAGAATCCACATGGAGAACGTGAACTGAAACGCACCTTTCCTATGGTCTCGATGTTCTTCATGCCAACTGCAGCCACTGTAATCTGAGCCCACACCATCAACATTTCCAACACGTTGAACAGTTTCTGAAGCCATGTGCTATGGGTCCCTTTGATGTCAGGCTTGTCCCTAGTCTCTCACTTCTCAGTATCCAGAAGTAACAGTTCCCTATTTAGTGCCAACAGCAACAGAGCTTGGTCTCTCCGTCATAGACAGAGCGTGAAAAACACTTAAGGCACTTGTCTGAGACAAACTGGAATGTCTTGGGCTGCCTTAGGGCTCTCACTGCATCCATGATCTGGGAACAAATTAGTGTAAACATCTCTGGGATGACATTACCCCTGTCATCATCGCACTCCACAGGGGCAGGGTACAGCTCCTCGGTCAACTGGTTTAGATTTGAAGTGTGCTGGAGAAGATTCCTCAGGACTGGCAAGGAGATGTTATTTTCATGACATCTGATCATGGCGAGCTGGGAGCATTGGCTGAGGGCAGGCAGGAAGGCACTGAGCTGAAAGTCCTGCATCCTGTGGTCTACCAATTTCAGGCTCTGCAGGGTGTCTGAAACACTCTCAAGAAAAGCTGCCAGATCCATAAAACATAAGCAGAAGTCTGGCACATCCACACATATCATGTACAGGTGCTTCAGGTGACAGAGGCTCTGACACTGATGTAAATCCAAGTCACACTATGTGTGGTGGTTTGAATGAGTGTCCCCCATAGGGTTTAAGTATTCAGACATTTTGTCTCTAGTTGGTGGCACTGTTTTTGGAGGTCTTAGAAGGTGTGGCTGTGCTAGAGGAAGTATGTCACTGGGAGCAGGCTTAGTGAGTTTAACAAGCCTTGTGGTCTCCAGTCACTCTCTTGGCTTCCTGTGCTCATTGCAAGATGTGACCCTCGGCTTGCTGCTCCAGCTCCAGCTCCAGCCGCCATGCCTCCCACCACAATGGACTCTAATTCCCTGGAACCATCAATCGTAAGCTCAAATAAACTCTTCCTTTTATAAGTTCCTTTGGTCATGGTGTTTTATCACAGCAACAGAAAAGTAACTAAATCACTGTGAAAGAAGATTTCGAGTGATGGAGAGGGTCTCCAAGTGGGTCTTCATACAGCTGAACAATTGTTGCATGTGGTTAACAAGGAGCTCTAAAACATTCATATAGAGATGTTGGAGATGGCTTACTTTTGAGAATTGGGAAATGAACTTAGTGACACACCTCTCCTGTAAGTCTGGGGAGGCATATTCTTCATCATTGTGGATCCGTGCATGGAAGAAGAATCTGTGAAGATTGACCATCTCACCCAGGTATGGTGCAAAGCTTTCCAAGGCAGACAGAGTCCACCAGGAATACAGGTTCAATGTCTCTATAGACTCTGGACAGATGGTTTGCAGTAGCTGCTGCACTGTGTCTATAGATGCCACATAAATAAACATCTTCAGACAGCACAGCCTTAGGGAACCTTTTCTCTGCTCTTCCCACTGCAACGAGTATGCTTGATATCCACTGGGATGTTGCATGATGGAAAGCTCAGCCAACACCATGAGACACCTCTGGTAAGCGTATCTAGGGAGCATCCTCACAACCCCTGAAGAATTTCCAGCATCCTCCTTTCCAGCCCATATGTTCCAGAATGTGTGCTGCACTTTCTGCAAATCAAGTACTTGAAGTTTCTGCTTCCTCGTGTGAACCTTGCATGTCAACAGCTTATCTACTCCATGCAACACAGCCTTCAAGTTCTCCACATCAGGTGTCTCCATCAGGCCCCCCACAGGGAGGCAGGGGAAGGGCCAGGCTGCGACCATCTTGTGCAGGACCTTCATTTTTCTGCCAACAATGGCTTCCATAAATAAAGGTGGGATGAGCTCCTTGGGAAGCTCCTGAAGAGCAGAGATGGCCAACGCTCCTGAAGAGCAGAGATGGCCAATGCCTAGTCCCTCAGCAGCCTCTGCCTTGCCAGCTCCAGGAGTGTGGGTGGGGCCTGGAAGCTCATCTTGGCAAATCTCTTCTCTCAAAAAGATCCTGAATCAGATGCAGTGTCTTGGTGGAGTTGAGTTAGTTCCCAGTTCTGGCCATGGAAATCCATTCCTTGAATCCCGGCAGAGCCAGCCAAGGCCTGCAGGTCAATAATCATTTCTTATTAAGGAAGTGAGGTGGGGAGAATTTATTGTGTAACTCAGAGAAGCACAGAATTTGAAATAGAAATTACTTATTTCTAGAATTTTCCATTTAATGTTTTAGCTGAAATTGATCATATGTCATAGAAACTGCTGTATATATTTTTAGTTATTTAATGTTCAGAATTTTGCTATAAATAAATATTAAATTCTATAAATGAAAGTTACATTGGTAACCTTTAGTATCTTATGCAAAATCAATGTGATTGTCAAATCAAAAATTGAGAAAAATAACATGAAATTCTTGATGTTAATAAGTAATCGTTTTGATGGATTTTTTCTTCTCATTTTATTTATTTATTTATTTTTAATTTTTATTTATTTTGTATGTGTATGAATGTACTGTCTGCATGCAGGTCTGTGCACCCATGTCGTGCAATGCTGCAGAGGTCAGAAGAGGGCATCAGATTCCCCTGGAACTGGAGTCAAAGATAGTTCTCAGCTGCCATGTGGGTGCTGGGGATCAAACCTGGGTCCTCTGCAAGAGCAGCTGGCACTCTTAACTGCTAGGTCATCTTTACAGTCCCTATTTGTTTATTTTTATGTGTATGAGTGTACTATCTGCATATAGGTTGGTGCACCCATGTCATGCAATGCCATGGAGGTCAGAAGAGGGTGTCGGATTCCCCTGAGACTGAAGTTAAAGACGTTTCTTAGCCAAATGTGGATGCTGGGAATCGAACCTGGGTCCTCTGCAAGAGCAGTTGGTGCTCTTAACCTCTGAGCCATCTCTCCAGCCCCTCATTCTATTTTTTTTTTAAGTAATATGTGGCAACACCATATCAGGTGTGATTCCTCTGCATAGGGCAGGAACAAATCCAGTCCTTCAGCCATTCACTGAAAGGCTATCCTCCCGGTATCTTAAGATAAGCATTTTCTCCAAAACAGCAATAAGAGAGGAAGTCAAACAAATAAGCATCTCCAATCTCTGTTCATTTCAGAAATAACATTGGCTTAATTGCTCCGATGTCTTTTATTTTTTAATATTTTATTTATTGAGTGCACAGAGCTTAGATCAGGGATTTCCCAGGACCACCTGAAGCACGTGTAGGAGCCCTGTGCTTCAGCCAGGAGGATTGTTGGATAATTGTATCATTGGGTTGTTGGATAATTGTATCATTGTCTTGTGTGGCTGTGGGAGTAGATTTGCCCTGCTAGCTGATATAAAAGTGGGCTTCTTGCCACTGTGAAACTAGAGTGCACAGGAAATCAGGGATTTCCCCGGACCACCTGAAGCACAGAGTACCAGAGTGTGGGCTAAGCAGGCTTCCTCTGCCCCCTGCCAACTGGAATTATTGCTGAGGGTGTGTTCAAGTGCAACCACAATAGTGACTCCGGGGTGCAAGGGAAGGCAGTAAATGAAACAGTGAACCTGAGACACCTCTAATCCCTCATCACCAAGCCCTAGAAACAACCTAGAGAAACTGGCAGGCAGGAAATAGAGTGAGTACGGTGCTCAACAGGGTACCAACTTGGTTGTTCCCTACCCGATTTTTTTGGAGAACCTTCAGAACAGAAAGGAAAGAGTGAGTTAGACTTCCAATATATAAACAAAATTGAAAGCCTGAAACCTGGACAAGTCAACATTCTATAAACAAGGAGGAAAAAAAAAAAACAACCAAACCAAACAAACAAAAAAATGAAGGCATCTGAAGGAGGCAAGTAAAGCAAGCCTTCAACACAGTGAAAAGGCATTTGGGATTCACACCGGAATACAGGCAAGGGGAAATGCACATTCCAGAGACACAACAAAGGGACAACATGGAAAAGGTACAGGATAATTCCATACCAAGCTCTACCAACCCTGTGGCAGATTCCTATAGTGGGATCCCCCTGAGGGTGGCCCAGGACACAGATCTTAGAGGAACAGTTGGAGACATATTCAAAGAAACAAAAAAAAATATAAAGAACAAGTCAGAGAACTAAGGAAAGAGAATGAAAGGACCTAGAGGAAGATAAACTCTGGAAGGAAGTGGAAACACCAAAAAGATCTCATGCTGAAATAAAAAGGAAACCAACCAGTGAAGCAAGGAGCTATAGGAAGAGATTGAGAAATTCCAAAAGGAAGTAGAAATACTAAAGAAATCACAGGATGAAATGAAAAGGAAATAAAACACTCATCCAATCAAGAGGAAAGGAATGGAAAAAGCCTCAGAGGTAGAATGGAGGAAGCAGAGAACAAAGAATACCAGACATGGAAGATAACACAGAACAACTGAAAAGCTCAAGTAGATTATGAAAATTTTAAAAATACACAAAAGTGGAACAACCAGGAATTGTGGAACACTATGAAAAGATCAAACCTCTGCATCATAGAGATAGAGGAAGGAGAAGAACCCCAAGAGAATGGTATTGATCAGATCTTCAACAGAAAAATAGATGAAAATTTCCACAAACTAAAAAAAGACAAACACATACAAATACAAGAAGCACATAAAACTCCAAACAGAAAAGATCAGAAAAGAAACTCCCCATGGCATATCATAGTTAAAACACTAGATGCCTAAAACAAAGACAAAATTCTGAAAGCCACAAGAGAAAAACAACAAGTTACATAAAAGGGGAAACCCATCAGAATTACAACTGACTTCTCAGTGCAAACTATGAAAACAAGAAGAATGTAGAGCAAAGCATTCCCAGTGTTAAAGGACTAGAGATGCCAACCCAGGTTACTATATCCAGCCAAAATGTTGAATATAGTTGAAGGAGAGAGGAGACAAAGAGGGCCATCACATCTTTATCAAAGGAACCATTGACCATGAAGATTTCACAATCATGAATATGTATGCACCAAACTCTGGTGCACCAAACTTTATAAAGACAATTCTCCAGGACATCAATGCCCAGATTAACCCCAGCACACTCATAGCAGGGGATTTCAATTCCCCACTGAACACTTTGGGCAGGTCAACCAGACAAAGAATAAGCAGAGAGACATCTGAACTGAATGATATGGTACACCAAATGTACCTCACATACATCTACCAAATATTCCACCTAAATACCAGAGAATACGCTGTTTATTCAGCACCCCTTGGAACATTCTCCAAAATCGGCCACAAACTGGGACACAGAAAAAACCTCAACAAATACAAAAAGATTGAAATAATTTCATGCATTATATCAGACCACAGTGCAATAAAGCTCAATATCAACACCAGGATAAGTACCACTATCTTCAAGAACACACGGAAACTAAACAACACTCTCCTGAATAATAAATGGTTCAAGAAAGAAAGAAAGAAAAGCATTCCTGGAATTGAATGACAATGATAATACAACACAACAAAACCTATGGAATACTTTAAAAGCAGTCCTAAGAGGGGAGGTTATAACACTGGTGGCCTACATTAGAAAATCAGAAAGAGCACAAGTGAATGATCTAATACTCTACTAAGTTTGAAAACCTAGGAGAAATGGATGAATATCTGAAATCCTGGGAATCACAAAGCTCAACCAAGAAGAGATTGACAGCTTAAACAGACCCATAATATATGAAGAAATTGTAAATGTAATAAGAAAATTCCCAGTTAAAAAAGCCCAGGCCCAGATGGTTTCACAGCAAAATTCTATAAAACATTTCAAAAAGACTTACAACCATTATTACTCAAATTCTTCAGAAGGATACAAGCAGTGGGGAATCTCCCAATTTCCTTCTGTGAAGCCAGCATCACTCTAATACCAAAACCAGGCAAAGATACAACCAAAAAGAAGCATAGACCCATCTCATTAATGAACACAGATGCAAAAATTCTCAAAAAAATACTTGCAAACCACATACAGACCCACATCAAGAAGATCATCCATCATGACCAAGTTGGATTCATACCAGAGATGTAAGGATGGTTCAACATACATAAATCAATAAATATCATAAAACACATAAATGGACTAAAAGACAAAAATCACATGATCATCTCAATTGACACAGAAAAAGCCTTTGGACAAAATCCAGCATCCCTTCATGCTTAAAGTCCTAGAGGGAATTGGATTAGAGGGAACATTCCTCAATGTAATCAAAGCCATATACAGGAAACTTGCAGTCAATATCATCCTAAATTGAGAAAAAGCAGAAGCATTCCCCCTTAAAGGTAGGAACTCGGCAAGGCTGCCCCCTGTCAGCACTCCTCTTCAATATAGTGCTTGAAACATTTGCTAGGGCAATAAGGCAAGAAAAGGAAATGAAAGGAGTACTAATTGGAAAAGAGGAAGTCAAGCTATCACTATTTGCTGATGATATGATTGTTTACTTAAGGGATGCTAAAAACTCCACCAGAAAACTCCTAGAAATGATTAAGAGTTTCAGTAAAGTAGCAGGATTCAAAATTAACCTAGAAAAATCAGCAGCCTTTCTTTACACCAACAACAAGCTGACAAAAGAATACAAGGAGACCTTCTCACTCACAATAGCCTCAAAAACAATAAAATACCTAGGAACAAACCTAACCAAAGATACCAAAGATCTCTACAAAAAAAAAATTAAACCCTTGAAGAAGGAAATTGAAGAAGACATCAGACGATGGAAAGACTGCCCATGCTCATGGATTAGAAAAAGTAATATAGTAAAAATGTCTATCCAATCCAATCTAATATACAGATTCAACACCATCCCAATTAAAATCTTCACAGGCTTGGACAAAAAGTCCTTAAATTCATTTGGAAAAACATAAGACCCCTAGTACCTAAAGCAACCCTGAATGAAGAGAGCAATACAGGGGGGATCTCTATATCAGACTTCAAACTATACTACAGGGCTGTAGTCATAAAAACAGCTTAGTACTGGCACAAAAACAGACCTGTTGACCAATGGAACAAAACTGAAGATCCAAGCTTGAGCACATACAGTTTCACCCACTTCATATTTGACAAGGGGCCCAAGAAGACAATGGAGGAAAAACAGCATCTTCAGCAAGTGGTGTTGGCAAAACTGGATCACCACTTGTAGAAGAATAATGGTAAACTCCTACCTCTTGCTCTGTACAAAAGGATGGATCAAAGACCTCAATGTGAAACCCAAAACTCTGAAGGTGATAGAAGAAAAAGTTGGCAGCAGCCTACAAGACATAGGCATAGGAAAACACTTCCTAAATCAGACAGCAGCTGTGCAAGAATTAAGGTCGAAAATTGATAAATGGGACCTCATTAAACTCAAAAGCTTTTGTACATCAAAAGAAACAATCAAGGAAGTGAAGAGAAATCCCACAGAGTGGGAGGAAACCTTGACCGCAGATACATCTGCCAAAGCATTGACTTCCAGAATATATAAACTTCTAAAAAAACAAAGAAGGAAGAAAAAAAATGACTCACTCAAAAGATGGAGCAAAGAGCTAAACAGAGACTTCACAAGTGAGGAATTAGAGATGGCTGAGAAACATCTTAAAAAGTGTTCGTGTTGCTAACAATTAAGGAAAAGCAAATTAAAAGCACTTTTGATATCATCTCACACTGATAAGCCTGGCTAAGATCAAGAAAACAAATGATAACAAGTACTGGAGAGGTTGTGGGGAAAGGGGAACACTCATCCACTGCTGGAGGGAATGTAAACTCATACAGCCACTATGGAAATCAGTGTGGAGAACACTTGGGAGACTCAAAATGAGCTTGCCACCTGACCCAGTCTTACCATTCCTGGGTATATACCCACAAGACTCATCTTACCACAGAGATACATGCTCATCCATGTTTATTGCAGCTCTGTTCACAATAGCAAAAAGCTGGAACCAACCCAAGTGCCCCTCAACTGATGAGTGGATAGAGAAAATGTGGTACATCTACACAATGGAGTTCTATGCAGTGGTAAAGAAAGATGACATCATGAACTTTGCAGGTAAATGGATGGAACTAGAAGATATTATGCTAAGTGAAGTAATGCAGTCCCAGAAAAACAAAGGATGAATGGTATCCCTCATCTGTGGATGCTAGCACCAATTACCTAGTTGTAAGGCAAACTGGGCAACATTAATGTTATATTCCTCATGATTCTGAAAATAACTGTGCTCTTATATTGTGAATCCTTTAACAGGTTCTAGAACTAAGTTACCATTTATTTTCAGAGTTAGGAATTTTGGGTATATGGACAGAGGATAGTTATGCATATTTTATAGAAATATAAGATCAAAGGAATGCAGAAAAACTAGTTTGTCATGACATTATGTCTAACCAGAGTATTTATTTTATGGGAGTGCTTCTTTGTATTTCTTATACAAGGCTGCTCGAGCTTCTGTTCAAGCCTTTTCTGAAATATTATAGAGTAGTTAAAGGATCAGGCTGGTGTAACTTAGCCTTTCTGGATGCTTAGGACCATACTTAATGCCCATACCAATTTGGCAGAGGGTCTTAAGGGATAACTTTGTTTCTTGCCCTCAGAGGTAAACTAAGTCCCAGGGGACTATGCATGGGGATATCTCTTGAAATGTCCTATAAATGTGGGTCACCAGTATTCCTGTGCAGGGAGGTCTTGGAGATCCACTAATGGGACTTCAGCCAGTGTCCAGTCTATAAAGAGGAAAGTCTGCTCATGCTTCAAAAAGAGAAGCTGGTCTAGCAACACCTGACTTTGTCCTCGAGTGGATGAAAGTGGTGATTGCTGGAGAGATAGCCTAGCGGTTAGGAGCGCCGACGCTCTTGCAGAGGACCCGGGTTCGATCCCCAGCACCCACATGGCAGCCGAGAGCCGTCTGAGACTCCAATTCCAGGAGAACTCCAGTTCCAGGGGAATCCGACACCCTCTTCTGACCTCCGCGGCATTGCACGACACGGGTGCACAGACTTGCATGCAGACAGTACATTCATACACACAAATAGTGAAATAATAAAATTAAAAAAAAAAAAGAAAAAAAAAAAAGAAAAGCCAAAAGTAGCCAGGGGCTCCCCCGCCCCCCCCCCAAAAAAAACCTGAGTGACCCTTGAGGAACGATCCTCAAACTGACCTTGAGAAAACAAAACCTTGGTTAATCTGGGCTAACTGTGTGGCCTTAAACATCCCAAAGAGAAAGTATAACCAGAAATAATATTAAGGCCTGAGAAATTGAAATTTACTTCAGGTATAAAACTTGAGATCTTAGTAAAAAGACAAAAAGTAAAAAAAAAAAAAAAAAGTTGTTTTGCCTATCTTACTGGCAAGTGCAGCTACCCTGTGGCTGCTGCTACTTTTGCCATCCTTCAAAGATGTGAGACGACGCAGCTTTTCAACCTTCCAATATGGACTGAAGACTCATGTCTCTCTAAGAATCCTCCAAATCTTCAGTGCCAGATGGGGACTACTGAGACATACAACTTGTGGACTGAGCTACTACTGGGGTTTCACCCTTTTCAGAGTATAGATTGCCATTGTTGGACTACCCAGTCTCTATCATGGAGACCAATACAGGACGATCAGGACAGGTCATGGTGCTTTCTGGACCTCATTTGGTGACCATGGGGAGGAAAAACCCCAGTGTGGAACACAAGGGCAGAACTGATGGTGGTTTGGGCTTGCCAAGCAGGAGACTTCAAACATGACATCTTTTAGCCTAATAAAGAAATAATATAATTTAATTATATTATTAATATAGAAAAAATAATAAAGAAAAAAATAACAAGCTGAAGATGCTAAAACCTATGATATATGTGGCATGCATATGTGCATATTTTGGAGCAATGCATATTGGAAGGAATAACAACAACAACAGAAAGACTGCATCAAAGAACTGACTGAAATGGGAAATTCTGTTTGAAACAGTAAACTTCTGCATCAAGAATTTTGAGAGAGACTGAGAAAAAGATTGAAAACATGTTTGGCAGAATACATGAGCTCTGGCAGGGTGGGGGGCTAGGAGGCGGCATGGGTCTAGATTTTATTTGTAATTTTGTATGAAATCCACAGAGCTTCAGTAAAAAGTTGGCTTTGAAATTTAAAAAAAAGTCATGGACATTTAGGCCAGACGAAGTTAACAGACCACCACTTCTATAATTCTCTTTGAGCTTGTGGGGGGAAGAAACAAAAAGGGAAGATGCGGGGCAGTAGTCCTGGATTCAGGCTGCATTGAATATGTACCAGCTGGCTTGATTGAGCATGTGCCAGCTGGCTTGCTTGGTATCATGAACTTACATGTTCTCCTAAAAGTACATTTCTGGGTCCACCCTACCACCAAGGTGGCACATAGTGATGTAGAGATCTGGCACTGACTGCTAGGAAATCTCTCACTACCTATATAAATGACCTGTTGTGCTGGGTGTGGTGGTGCATGCCTTTAATTCTAGCACTTGGGAGGCAGAGGCAGGCAGATCTCTGTGAGTTCAAGGCCAGCATGGTCTATAGAGCGAGCTCCAGGCTAGCTGGGACTAAAGGGAGACCCTGTCTCAAAAAGACCCTGTTGGAGACTGAGACACAGTTCAGCCTGTCCAGGCCCGGACATGCCCTGCTCGCCCAGCATGGATCCGGGGCTATGCCGATGTTTGCTGAAGATAAGCCCAGGATGTTTCAGCCCACAGGACATTCCAAGCTTATCTTAAACATGTTTTGCAAGCCCTGACAGATCACCCTTGCCTGCTCCCCTCTGCCCCACTACCCTCCTCACTTCCTGCCTTTCTACAAAGTATAAATGTAACCACATTTTTTCATTAAAACAGACCTTGACAACCTTTGCTTGGTCTCACTCTTTTCTCTCGCGCCCATTATATTTCAGGTCTGGGGTCTCCCCTCGAGTCTCCCACTAGTAACTGAGTCTCGTGGGATGGGACAAGTGGCGCCCACATGTGGGCCTCGAGTGGTCGCAGACCCCTCGCCGGATGAAGAGTCATTAAAAGTGGTGGCAGCTGCATTCTGATACTGAGGACTCTCCATCACCCGCGGAAGTTGGACCTCTGGATAAAAGTAAGTGGTTTCATCTTCATCCTATCTACATAATGGGCAGGTCATAAAGCAAAGAAGAAAAGTTTATTTCCTTCTTTAAGTGTTCTTTCAGGGAGAAAGGAGTTAGGGTAAAAAAAAAAGATTTGGTAAAGTTTTTTATATTTATTGGAGACCTCTGTCCATGTGTTACATTGGACGGCCCCTCAATTCATCCCAAAATATGGGACAAGGTGGGTAGGGAACTTAATGCCCACCTTAAGGAAAAAGGAAATCTCTCATTATATTAAGTCAAATGTCTATGCAAGCTCTCTGTGTGTTAACTGTTCTCTCATGTGTCTGAGATTTGTGTCATGTGTGTTCCTCTGTGTTGGTTTCTGTTAAAAGTGGCCACTTCAAAGTTTTTTCATTCTATATTGTGCACATAAATTAAGTTTACTTTTGGCATGCCTCTTAAACTTTTTCAAAGGCCTAATTTGAACCCGGGTTCCTAAGTTCCTACAAAAAATTCTAAACTGGTTTTCTAAAGGTTTTATTTGTTATCTGTTAAGACTGGATTTGATCTCCAAATTAAACTGGTCTAAAGTTACAGGTATTTAGCCAGGCGTGGTGGCGCACGCCTTTAATCCTAGCACTTGGGAGGCAGAGGCAGGCGGATCTTTGTAAGGCCAGCCTGTTCTACAGAGTGAGCTCCAGGACAGCTGGGGCTACAGGGAGACCCTGTCTCAAAAAAAAAAAAAAGAAAGAGGGACCTGATAGTATCCCCAATGTGGGTCTTGGAGACCAGTTTGGTAAGCTAGAATCTCTGCAAGATGGGAAATTACACTTTCAAGGAAGCTATGTTCCAGGAGGAATTGTTTTGTGATGTATGGTATGTGTTTGTTGACTGTGTGCTGTGGTTTGCCGTGGCTGTTGTGTTTCAAGTTGTGGCATGGAGAAAGTTTAACATCTCCAAATCAGTGAAGGCATGGGCTAAGGATGAACGCAGAGGGAATTCTCCTATTGACTGGTGGTGAGCCTGTGGATGGCGCTGATGGAGATTTGGCCTGTGTGCCAGAGACCCTTTCTCTGATAGGCTTTGAGAAGCTTGCATTCTCTTGTGGGTTTTCACCCACTTGGAGGGACACGATTATGCAGCCCGTGAGTGCTGGTTTGGCTTCCCTGGATTGGGGGCATCTGTTGCTTCCCCAGCCTTCCCAGGTGGCGGGTATTCAGAGAAATTGTGAGAGGAGCCCTTCCTCTCCCATCAATTTGCCTTCTAGAGGTTTTGAAATGTGGTTGGAATTTGCCCTGCAGCCTGGGGTCCTGGCTTCCCCCTTCTGGCCACAGTTCAGGTGGGGAAGGTCACAGAGGCTGGAAGGACAGGCATGCCCGCGGAGCATTTTGCAGCAAGCATTCCATAGAGGTGTTCCTAAAGGCTAGTCTTCTATGCTGCAAATTGAGCTTGTAAATTCTAGGCTTGGTGGTGGCCCACGCCTTTAATCCAAATGGATGTCTGTGAGTTCTGGGCTGCCTAGTCTACATTTTTCATGTAGCTGTTTGTAGATACTCTGGCTAATCTAGTCCAATGTTTGTTCTGTTCCCCTCTCCTGCTCTGGAAACAGCGGATGGCTGGTGGGGGAAGGGCTGGCTTTACAGTATTCTGTGTTTCACTGGGAAGCATAAAGTCTAGGGCAAGAGCCCAGCCCGGGGCAGTGTTCATTGTGTTTTAAAAGTGCAGCTTTGATTCCAATCCTCCGGAGACAGACTGTGGACCTCCACCCTACCAAGTTGTATCAATTAAGTAATTCAAATCCATCTCAGCATGTTTAACTTAAAGTCTAGGAGAATTTACAGGCCTTGAAGTTCTAACAAAACAAACTTGGTCCGATAAATTGTCTTTTTTTAAGAAACATTGGTAAAAGTCTCTTTAACAACGTAAAGTGATATTTTGGTTTAATTTAAATAAGAAGTTCTTTGAATAAGACTGTTTTATGTTTCTTTAGGCCCATCTTCAAGCTGTGTGTATGTGTGAGTGAATGAGTTCCTGCTTTCAGTTCATTATAGTCCTACAGGTTTAAATCTATTTAGCTAACTATAAACAAAAATAGATTCAATTCATAGAAAATGTTTGCTTTATACCCTTCAGTGTTAACAATTTTTAATTGGGTTTATAGTATACATATTATTCAGTTTAATGATAGATTATTGTTAATTATTAGTAGTAATTGTTATTAATAGTTATAGTTATTGTTATAAAGTATAATTATTGATAATAATTGATAAAAATTCAGTCTAATGGTAAATTGTTCATTGTTGGCTGCTATTTTTGACCATTATTATTCATAATTATTGTTGTGACTAATAATGGTTAATGGTAATTATTGATAATTAATAATAATTAATAATGGTTATAATTGTTGTGATTATGAATAATTATTCTTCCAAAGTCCTTAATAGCAAGACAAGATGGATCATTTCAAGACTACAAACAACTTTGGCCTGTCTACTTTTGGGAATCCTCAATCTTTAGATTTGTAAATAATATAGGGTCAGTTAGGCTTAGCAGAGGGACAGCTTAGGAGTAATTGACCAGAAGGGACATGATAGGGAAAGAATAGTAAACTTTAGGTATAGTTCATTGAAGGCAAGTGGTTGCAAATGGGCCTAAGAGGTGGCATATGGATCTCAGCTGTTTTATGAGTTACTAGGACATTTATTCTAAAATAACTCTATAACAAATTATAAAAATTTCATGTTTTTCATTGGACATCAAACAATATGGCTTTCTTCTCTTACAGGTCAACCTAACAAATCTTTCTTATGTATGTATGTGTGTATATATGTATGTGCGTGCACACGTGTGTATGGATGAGTGTACTTTTTGTGTTCTAAGTATATTATGTTAATAGACATGATAATATAAAAACATTGCCTCTAAGTTGGAACTGGCCCTTCCATCTTAAGACGCAAATTTATATTAAACAGACAAAACATAGTTCAATTTCAACAAAGGTTATGGGTTATCTATCAAAAAATTTAAAATAATAAATCTACACTGGTTACACTCTTTTAACATCTAAAACAAAGATGCAACCAGGTTTTCAGTGTATTAAAGTGTTAATAAGTTTTTAGATATTTGAAAATAAAAAATAAAAAGGTGTATAAAAATTAATCAAGATGGTAATGATGGTAACAACTTCTCATGGGACATATCTAGCCAAACCTTAAGTGACTGACGGACATAAGAACTGTAAAAAAATTTTTTTATTAAGAGCTAGATGTTAAAAAAATCTTTAAAGTATGTTTTCATGCCAGGCCTAAAAAAGGCCAAGAACTTGGAAAAGGACAGCTATTATAATTCACCTTGTAAGGTTTACAGTTTAAAATGGTAATACATTTGAACTAATTGGAAATATAAAATGTGAATTGTTTTATTTGTATTCTGTATTGAATTTCCAACAATGGCTTTGGGGTTAAGGCACACAAATGCTCTCTGTATTTTTCTGTGTTATACAGTATCACCTTGTAACATCTTCCCTTTACTTGTAGTATAATTTAAAGAAATTAAGTATGAGTTCACTTCCCAAATAAGCATAAAGTCAAGGATAAACAGTTTGGGTAAATTCGATGAAGACTTACACCTTGGTTCCTGTTTATGGGTATTTGTAAAACAACTTAGGCATCTATTGATCAAAAAAGAGGGAGGTGGTATAATATTCCCTCTATATTCCAAAATTTTTGATAAATTTTTAATTTAAAAATTTTAAAACTAACTATGGGAGGAGATTTGTATGTTCCCACAGGTAAAAACACCAACCTAAATGCCTGAAAATACACAATCTTTGACTGCAAGATGAACTGAGAAATGCCAGCAGAGAGGCTGACCCATCTAAACATTAAAGAAAAAGAAACCTCAGATTTCCTGAGTCACATATACTGAACATTTCTCTAAATTCTATTTGGGATAACTGTTTATAAGGTGGTCTAATGAAGTTTACCTTCCGGATGCTGAGAAACCTTCCTACCTCTCACCTTTATAGAAAAAAGAAAAACATGATGATAATAAAGTCATTCTCGAACTGTAAATTGGAACCAACTGTTGTAATGGTAAATGCTTGTGAGACAGGTATAACTGCCTTCTTTGATTGATTGATAGGCATAAAAACTGTACAAATATAATTCTCTATCTAGAGCCAAATATAAATGTAATTTATAAGTGGTTCAATTGAGCACAATATGTTAATACAGGAAAGCCCTGAGGTCAGCAATGGATTGTTCTGCCAAGGAGATGTTGGCTGGAGGATCCAAGCCCCCCAAATTATAAAGGCCTTTTGCCTGTAAAAAATGGAATATTAGCAAGGAGAAAGGTGGTAAGTCCCTGTTGTCGAAGACCTGGTGTAAGCATGAAAAAATGTTTTGAGACATCACTTGCTAATGTACAGTTGGCCTCTAAAATGCCAGAGAGCATTACCAAAGGCCACTAATGTGATAAAGCAGGATATTGGTCTCCTTGAGTCAAGCAAGACTCCTCTGTCAGTATCAGCTACACCTCAACTGCCTGGAGATACTGTGCAACAGTGGCAGCCATATGTCTGTACATATCCCAAATCTAATTGGCTATTAGCTCTCTCCTTGGAAGAATAATTCATGGCTGATGCCATAAGCTTATGTCCTCTAGTGGTTAGGAGATTATATGAGCCACAATAAAAACTTGTCATCTTTTATAGAGAAATCACAGCTTATGGATTAACATACCATCCAAACATCTGTGTCTATGCTCACAGCTTAGCTTGCCATAATAATATTGTTTAAATGCCTGTACATTTAATTGCTTGTGCTTTGTTAGTAGGATTAGAAAGGTACCCTGGATAAGCTGTCAACCCATGAAGGGAAACAACCTGACTGGAGTAAAAAATAACATCTCCAGAGAAAATGCTGCTTTGCTTCTCACCCACCTGTGCCCCTCTCCCAAAGCCTAGGGAACAACTTGCGGAAGAGGAGGCATGGTAGAATGTAAGGGCTGCAGAGAAACTGGGGTGAATTGTGAGACTACAATTATATGGACTGGACTCTTAATTGATCAACATGCTTGTGCATACAAGCTTCTCCAATTGGACTATGGGAACCTTGGGTTGTTCAAAATATGAACATAGATATTTAGCCTAAGACAGAATCTCCTTTTGTAAAGTAAATAAAATAGGGGGACATGTTGGAGATCGAGACACAGTTCAACCTGTCCAGGCCCGGACATGCCCTGCTCGCCCAGCATGGATCCGGGGCTATGCCGATGTTTGCTGAAGATAAGCCCAGGATGTTTCAGCCCACAGGACATTCCAAGTTTATCTTAAAAATGTTTTGCAAGCCCTGACAGATCACCCTTGCCTGCTCCCCTCTGCCCCACTCCCCCTCCTCACTTCCTGCCTTTCTACAAAGTATAAATGTAACCACTTTTTTTCATTAAAACAGACCTTGACAACCTTTGCTTGGTCTCGCTCTTTTCTCTCGTGCCCATTATATTTCAGGTCTGGGGTCTCCCCTCGAGTCTCCCACTAGTAACTGAGTCTTGCGGGATGGGACAAGACCCCCCAAAAATAAATAAATAAAATAAATGACCTGTTGTATTGAATAAATCAGAATTCCACTCTCAATTTTTTATTTATTATGTTCTTATTTTATGTGTATGAATGTATTGTCTGCATGTATGTAAGTGCACCCATGCTGTGCAATGACTGAAAAGGTCAGAAGATTGCATTGGGTTCCTGGAACTGGAGTTACAGAAGGTTGTTAGCTGCCATGTGGATGCTGGGAATTGAACCCAGGTACTCAGCCAGTGCTCTTAACTGCTGAACTATGCCTTTAGTCTCTCTGATGTCTTTTAAAATTAAACAAGTTTTGATCAGGTTGATGAAGACTCACTGAACTCTAGGCTATGGAATACATAAACTCCCTTAGATGTTTCTAGTTTCTTGTGACTACGATATGGCTATTTTTATGGAAAATGGAAAAATTATTACCGAAAAGTGTTTTTTGCAGCCCAGTTTATCTCTTTCTTGATATTGAAGGTTAAGCTAGAGTCCCAGAAATACACTTAAATCTGTGTTCTTGATATAGGACAGGAAGTCATATATTAGAAAACATCAAACTCCATTTGTCTAGTTGAATATAGATGCCCCATGTGGCAGTTCTCAATATGGGAGAGAAAAAGTTGATCTGGCAAGACAGGTAAGGAGGCCCTCCACAATTTCAGGCTTTATCTCAGTTTTATCCTGTCAAGCCCTCTGCGTTCTTATCTGTGAGCTATGTTGTGAAAATACCCGTTGGAGTTTTTTCACATTTTTAATCAACACTCAATACACTTGAAGAATGCATAGAATTCTTTCCACATCTTCATATGTGTATGATGTGGCACCTGCCCATGTAATTTTAAGTCGAAGTGTTCTCAAGTCATGGCTACCTTTCTTTCAGTTATTTGTGGTGCTAAGCACATTCCTAATGTAAGGCCTCTGCACAGATTTTTCTTTTTCAGGAATAGTCTTTCCTTCATTACTTTCTATGAATCCAATTAACTGATATTTCCTCAAAATAGCTGTTGCCAAACTTCTAATAAGGTGTTGTTATAAGTGAGTGTTTGCTATAGTCATAATCTCATCTTTGTCCTATGCTAATTTAACACTCACCAGATCCCTGCAGTGAATGGCTGTTGTTCTGTTTGACCTGTACTTCTTTGGATTTTCTGTGAACAGTGTAACCCGTTTGGAAGTCTCCTATGAGATCTCTGCCAGATATGTTCTCTTCTCTATAATTATAGTATGGTACAACCACAGTTCTCCACTAGAGTGATGGTTACCTAAGATTTTAGCACACATAATTAGGAAAGATGTCAATAATGTTTATTCTACAAACATTTATTTTTTTTCCAGGTCTTTTTTTTATTTGTTTATTTTTAAGGGATTCTACAATATAAGAACACAGTTGTTTGCAGATAACATTGATGTTACTCAGTTTGCCATACAATTAGGTAATTGGTGCATTTTGCAAGTATCTATGTCCAAATTTTGAACAACCCAAGGTTCCCATAGTCCAGTTGGAGAAGCTTGTATTCCCAGGCATGTTGATCAATTAGGAGTCCAGACTATATTCCTGTAGTCTCATGATTCACCCCTATCTCTCCACAGCCCTTACATTCTACCATGCCTCCTCTTCTGCAATTTGTTCCCTGGGCTTTGGGAAAGGGGCCCAAGTGGGTGAGAAGAAAACAGTCTACTTTCTTTAGAGTTGTCATTTTGGACTCTAGTCTGTTCAGGTTGTTTCCCTTCATGGGTTGACAGCTTTTCAGTGATACCTTTTTAGTCATACTAACAAAGCACAAGCAATTGGATGTACAGACATTTAAGCAGTACTAATTATTATGTCAAGCTAAGCTGTGAGCATAGACACAGATGCTTGGATGGTATGCAAATCTGCAAACTGTGGTTTCTCTATAAAGGGTGACAAGTTCTTATTGTGGCTTATTACATCTCCTAACCACTAGAGAACATAAGCTTGTGGCATCCTCTGTGAGTTATTCCTCCAAGGAGAGAACTAATAGCCAATTAGGTTTGGGATATATAAAGACACTTGGCTGCCACTGTTGCACAGTATCTCCAGGCTGTTGAGGTGTAGCTGATCTACAAACATTTCTAAACAGATATCCAAACAATATTTTCTTGAGTAGAATCCTTGTGCTTTAGGCAGCTTTGAGTTCACAACTTGGATAAATATTAAAAGACTATTATAAGAGAAATGAAGGTGGCACGTAGGAAGACAGATGAAAATAGGACTGAGTATCAGAGGGAGCCTTGGCTCTAGGTGTCTCAGAGCCTGTGCAATATGTGGAATCTTGCAGGTGGACAGACTGTATGGTGTTTTCTGACCCAGGCTGAATTGCACTGCTTCTACCAATAGACAAAATTATTGACTGTTAACATGTCCTTGGAAATGGGAACTGACAAATATGCATTTACCTGTCTTCTAAGTACACATGAACTCACAAGGATCTACATGGTAACAATCCAATTTCTTCAACTTCACGATTTCTCTTGACTTTGAATTTTTTTTTATGTTGTTTGGTTTATTTTATTTTCAAATATGGAAATTTTCTAGAATATGGAATTTTACTTAGATAATCAAAATTAAAGCCAAACATTTCAGTTTTTCTCCATTATTTTTCTTTCCTTCTATCCTCTATCTTCTACATCTAAACTCTTACATAAAAATATTAAAATGTTCTCAATAAAACATCTTATGTTAAATAATTTAAAACTTCCTAAGTTCTGACATGTTGAGTGTGTGGGAGGGACACAGTTAAACTGGCAGTTTTTTTGGATCATTCTGCTTATTGAGGGCTCCAGGGCCCCATATGAGAAGTGTGAAAATGCATACTCCCTCTGTTGCTCAAAATTTCCACCTTAAGACCAGACTGCTGACACTTCACCAGATGCTGAGAAACTTTAGGGAGTCAAGTCAACTTGGAACCACTCATCCTGTTTCACCATGACTGTTTGTATAGCAGATGCCAGGAATCCATCAATGCAAGGAGAAGTTAGGAAAGTGCTGCTCCCATAACTACAGAAACACAAACTTAAAACTCTTATTTGAAACAAAATCCATTTCTTCTGCGAAGATGGCAGACTAGATGTGCAACCCCAAGAAAGAGAAGCTAGAAAACAATAGATCTTATTTACATAAGTGAAAGATATCAAGAAGGTAGAAGTTTCTCCACAAAGAAGCATTCAAGAGTGGCAACCAACCAGTGCCTAGCCATACCAAATTTATTGTGCCTGGTAACAGTCAACGGTAGCTTCTAGGTGGGTGGTATTCCTTCCTGAACATGGATAGTTCAGGAACAGGAAACTCCAACTGATAACCCAAGGATGCTACCCTATCTCTATCCAAGTGGCATAGGGTTATAAGAAATATACTACTGATACATCATAGTTTTACTGATGAGCATGGCTTGGAAGAGATCACACAGTGACAAAGACAAAAAGGTTAGATAGGCCTTCCACATCTCCTAGAGCCTCAGTCAGGGAAAGCTCCACATATGGAAAGAACTACATTCACACTCCAGAGATAAAATTACAACTGGCAGGTAGAAAGCTTGAAGACTGCCACCACAGAGAACTACCTACTTTTTTTTACTTTTTATTTATTTTTGTATGTGTATGAATGTACTGTCTGCATGTAGGTCTGTGCACCCATGTCGTGCAATGCTGCAGAGGTCAGAAGAGGGTGTCAGATTCCCCTGGAACTGGAGTTAAAGATGGTTCTCAGCCATCATGTGGGTGCTGGGGATCGAACCCGGGTCCTCTGCAAGAGCAGTCGGTGCTCTTAACCACTAGGCCATCTCTCCAGGCAGAGAACTGCCTTCTTGTCAGAAGGGACACACTGACTTGAACTACAGAGACTAGAAGTTCCCTCACCTCCTCGAAGGCTCCATTGTCAGAGTCTGTGTGGAGGGAGCAACCACATGCAGCCCCTAGTAAAAAATGCTGACCGAGGTCATGTCTTCTATTTCATTTCATTTCTCATTTTAAAATATATTTTATTTACATGATTGGAGCAGTTGTTTTGTTTAGTTTGTATCTTGCCTTAATAAGCTTATATGTCCATTAATTTTCTTCATGTCCTCTCTATTTTCTATAATTTCTCACACCCATATATTTTCCCTCATTAATACTTCATTCCTTCTCATTTCCATAACCTGTTTATTTTTCTACTTATTACCACCTTCAGGTTTGAAAAATATCTGTATTTTTTCTTATTATTGCCCTACACCCACTTTCTCTGAACTTTATGAGGGATATAAGCACAGTCCATAAGTGTCTTTTATAACAAGTTAACACCGGGACTGATGTTTCTATCTGTTTCTAGATAGTATTGGGAAACATAAATCCAAGCGAAGACAATTCACAAGAGGACTCATGTAAAGGAAAATAAAAAGAGTAGTGGAAAGTGAAAAATGAAAACTGCAGGACATATTCGTTCTAACAGATGCACACAATAAAGCCACTAAACACAGGCAATATGAGTGAGAGGCCTCCATGACTCCCCCACCACAAACAGTTCCTCAGAATTGTAGACCAAAGCAATGCAATATGCTAGAAAATGTAGAAGAGTGTTCAATTCATAGTTCTAAAAGGCTCAGTCAACACATTGAATGTTCAAATTTGTAAAGTAAGAAAATCAATTAATGGCCTAGATGAGAAAGCTGGCCAATTTAGTGAAATGGTCAGCAATTTGAAGGTGAAATTTAACAACATAAAGGAAAATTTCATCAAGGAAATTGATATTGAAAAGAAACTGAAATGGTAGAAATGGCATAGTTAGTCAATCAAATAAAAAAGCACAGAAGAGTTGAGATCTCTTGAGCCCAGCGGCAGGAAGAGGGGAAGACAGGTAGGAACTGGGTGCCTTGGCGAGCTGATTGCTGATCGTTTGGTCCTGCTGTCTTTGGTTTGATTGGCCTTTGTGGCTGTGAGGTTGGAGTTATCCCCCCAGCTGGGATTAAAGGTGTGGTCTTTGGCTTGATTAGATCTAGTGGCTGTGGGGGCGGAGTTATCCTCCCAGCCGGTATTAAAGGCACGCTTGTGTGACTCTTGAGATTTGAGATCTCTTGAGCCCAGCGGCAGGAAGAGGGGAAGACAGGTAGGAACTGGGTGCCTTGGCGAGCTGATTGCTGATCGTTTGGTCCTGCTGTCTTTGGTTTGATTGGCCTTTGTGGCTGTGAGGTTGGAGTTATCCCCCCAGCTGGGATTAAAGGTGTGGTCTTTGGCTTGATTAGATCTAGTGGCTGTGGGGGCGGAGTTATCCTCCCAGCCGGTATTAAAGGCACGCTTGTGTGACTCTTGAGATTTGAGATCTCTTGAGCCCAGCGGCAGGAAGAGGGGAAGACAGGTAGGAACTGGGTGCCTTGGCGAGCTGATTGCTGATCGTTTGGTCCTGCTGTCTTTGGTTTGATTGGCCTTTGTGGCTGTGAGGTTGGAGTTATCCCCCCAGCTGGGATTAAAGGTGTGGTCTTTGGCTTGATTAGATCTAGTGGCTGTGGGGGCGGAGTTATCCTCCCAGCCGGTATTAAAGGCACGCTTGTGTGACTCTTGAGATTTGAGATCTCGTACACATAAATAGATAAATAAAATTTAAAAAAGAGTTTTAAATAAAAAAAAATCCTGATCAGTAATATAATAACGAATAAAGGAAACTGTGGACCAAGTTCCAAGATGAACAGAGATGAACTCATTCTCAATAAAATGCTTATTAAGCAAATTTATGAACAAATTACAAAAATTGTACATAACAACCAAGTTTTATTCTAGCCATGCATGCTTGGATCAGCATGTGCAAATCAACAATGTAATGAAACATACACAAAGTTATAAGGGCATAAGTCACAGGAGCATCTTAGAGGAAGAAATGAGATTTAACAAAGCTCAATCTCCATTATGAAATCTGTAAAGAAAGTATGAATAAAAGGAGAACATTTGGCATGATAGCATGAATAGCAATTGTGTACTCTGCCTTGATAAGTGGAGGAAACTGGGGACATGCCCTATAAATCCACAGTAATTATGTTCATGTTCTCTTCTCTTATTCAGGATAGAGTATGAAATTTTATGTAGAAAAGTAAAACATGGCCAGGGAAATAAAAAATGGGTTGCAAATGGGAAGGCAATTTCAATAGCAATCCAATGATGTTCTTCACAACTAGACAAATATAAAATTCATACAAAACAAGAGAGAGAAGAGAGAGCGATAGATATAGAAGAGAGAAGGGAAAAAACAAAATAACCAGCTCAATCCTAATAAAAAACAATAGTGGAAGTGGAACAATACCTCAAACTATACTACAGAACCACAGTGACAAAGACAGCACAGAAGAGATATTTATACAGGGCTGGGATAATAGCCTAGCTGGTTTTTAAGAGCACCGACTGCTCCTTGCAGAGGACCCGGTCGATCCCCACACCCAATGGTCTAGCGAGCTGAAAGCCGCTTATCCTTTAAACTCCAGTTCCAGGGGAATACGAACCCTCTTTCTGACCTCGGCAAGCATTGCCACGACATTGGTGCACAGACCGACATTTTGCAGCCACTTACATTCATGACACATACAACAAAAAGAATAAAATAAAAAAAAAGAAGATATTTATTAATTTCATCAATTGATAAATAAATCCCACAGCCACAGGCATTAGTTTTTTTGACAAGTCAAAAACAAACTTTGTAGAAAGTTAGCCCCCTCTAAAACTGATGCTTAGAAAAGGGTAAAGGAATTAAAATATGTCCTAATATTTTACTCTGTACCAAAGTCAAAATTAAAATGATCCGCGTTGAGCTTAATTAATAGGTCCAAAGTTTGAACTGCCATAAAAAAAATACTCCAACATAGGCCAGCAGCCATGAACTGCTTTTCAGAAATATCCAATAGCACAGGCAATTAACAATTGGGATCTCATAGAATTGAAAGTCTTGAGCACAGAAAAGAAAGCAATTAACATAGTGAAACGACACCCTACAGCTCTCTTGACTTCCTGTACTAATTGCAAGATGTGAACTTCAGCTTGCTACTCCAGCCCCAGCCGACCAATGCTCCAACATAATGGACTCTAATTTCCTAGGGACCCGTCAATCATAAGCTTAAATAAACCCTGTCCTTTTAATAAGTTCCCTTGTCATGGTGGTTTTATCACAGCAACAAGAAAAGCAACATAATACAGTTATTTAGTACCAGCAGAGAGTGGGATGTTGGCTATGAAGAACCTGACCCATGTGGTGTTTTGACAAATGTGGAAGACTTGGAACTTTGGGCTAAAAAAGCTGTTGACGACTGTAAGCAAAGTTTAACAGGGCCATTCTAATAGAAGCCTGGAGAAAGCATTGCTGCAAAAAATGGTAGTTCCAGAGGAAAATAAAACGTAGGCAGCAACTGGGATATTTGGGCAAAGAGTCTGGCCACAGTTTTCCCACAGCCCAAAGGCTTGCCTATTGCTAAGTTGAAAAGCAATGGACGAATATCTTGGTGGCAGATATTTCAAGAGACTAATGTAGAAATGATGGTGTGGATAGTACTGGGGAAATATTGTGTGAATCTACAGTGAAAAAGAGCAATGGGGCAGAAGAAATGCAGAATGTACAGTTGGTATCTGAAAATTGGCACTAGGAAGATGAAAGGTGGGGCCAAGGCACATCCTAAAGGAGAGGCTCCCTTTGATAAGGAAATTAAAGAGATTAGGAAGGAGGGCCTCCAGATTTACAAGGAAACAACAGAAACAGTACCTTCAGGGCAAGAACCCAAAACCCAGTTAAGACTCCAACTTTTGAAAGGGCATAGAAAATTTGCTAATGTGGTTAAATTAGGACAGAGTCCATCCCAAAACTTGCAGCCAAACTCAGCATTTTATTCATGTGGTGCTAGCTTTAGAGGCGTGATGGATGCAAGAGTGAAGGGGTCATCAGTCTTCCTCCATGGTTTTCAGAGAGCCATAGAGTCAGCAGAGTGCAGCAGGGGCATGCCTGAATAAAGAAGTCCCTGATAGTCCATTGCATGAAGATGCAAATGTGGAAGCGCCCTGGTTGGCAGCTGAGACCTCAAGAAGACATTCTAGATGTCAGAGCTGTTAGATATTTGCCAAGTAGACTGGCCAGACAGGGAGTAGTACTAGCCTAAGGAAGAGATGTAATGCGGCAAGCAAAGCTGGGAAGAGCTGAGCCATCTAGCCCTTTGGAAGTAAAGGCCCAGAAGTTGCACATGGACCTACTGGACTTGGTGTTTGCCCTGCTGTTTTTGGGTCTTGTTTTGGTCCAGTATTTCTCACTATGCCTCTATTCCCCTCTTTTGGAATAGGAATGTGTACTCAGCTCCACTGTACTTTGGAGTAAAGGTAAATTTGTTTCTTTTGATGTTCAGGAGCTTACAGTTAAGAGATTGGCTTGGGTCTCAGAACAGACTTTGGATGTAGAAACACTTTGAAATAAAAATTGATACGGGTAAAGTCTATGGGGATTTTTAAGGTTGGATTAAATGCATGTTGCACTTTATATGGTCATGATCAAATTGGGGCCGGGAGTGGAAGTAGTGGTTTTGAGGAGAATGTCAACAGTTTGTTCCCAGTTGGGTAATGGCCGTTTGGGGGATCTTAGAAGGTGTGGCCATGCTGGAGGAAGTAAATCACTGGGGGCAGGCATAGACAGCTTAAAAAGCCTTAACTAGGCTCAAGACTTCTCTCTGCTCCCTGTGCTCATTGAGAGATGTGAACTTCGGCTTTTTGCTCCAGCCCCCGCAGCCACCATGCCTCCCACCACATGACTCTAATTCCCTGGAACTGTAATCATAATCTTAAATAACTCTTCCTTTTTTAAATATGTATTATTTATATTATTTATTTATTTCTGAGATGTATGAAATGACTGTCGCATGAACAGGTTTAGTGCACCCTGTTGTCAAAGCGTAGCGGAGGTCAGAAGCGGCCTCGGATTCCCTCTGGAACTGGAGTTCTCCTGGAATTGGGAGTTAGGGACAGTTCGCAGCCACCATGTGGGTGCCGGGGATCGAACCTGGGTCCTCTGGAAGAGCAGTTGGCGCTCTAACCGTTAGGCCATCTCTCCTAAGTTCTCTTGGGTATGGTGGTTCTATCAAAGCAACAGAAAGTGACTAATACATGAAGGGGCTGCGTTCCTCCATTGTGCTTTCTTGGCCCACTTGTCAAATAGGAGGTAGCTGAGATTTGTATGTGCTCAAGTTTGGATCTTCGTTTTGTTCCATTGGTCAAACAGGTCTGTCTCTGTACCAGTACTAAGCTGTTTTAAGGACCTAGAGCCTGGGTATAGTTTGAAGTCTGGTATAGAGAATTCCTCTTGTATTGCTCTTTTTGCACAGGGTTGCTTTAGCTACTCAGGGTCTTTTGTTTTCCCATATGAAATTAAGGGCTTTTTCCCAAGACTATGAAGAAACTCTTGGGAATTTTAACTGGCATGTGTGGATCTCCATATTAATTTGGTAAAGGGACATTTGAGTATATTAATTTTTCCAACCGGAGCATGAAAGTCAAAAAAAAAAAAAAAAAAAAAAAGAAAGACAGAGTAGCAGAATGGGAGAGAAATATTTGCCAACTATACATCAGATGGAGGATTGACATCTAAATATATAAAGGCCTGAGTTGGATTCCCATCATCCACATCGCCCAGGGGACCCAACAACACCTCCGTTGGTCCCAGTGGACACATACATGTAATGGAACACAGATCTTTAATACATTACAGCAGAAAGAAAAAGAAAATTTTTAAAAAAGAATGCACTCATGGAAATTTATTGCTTTTGACCACAGAATATCTACCAGCTCTTGATCTCTATACAGCTCGTGAGTCTCTATATATCTCATATGGTTTTTGTTTTGTTAATGTGATATCATTAATGCATGCTATAGTATGCTCTAAGTATTGTTAGTTAGCATATATCAGAAAGGATGAAAGTATATTTAAGGTTACTTGGTCCATACAAAAAAAAAAAAAAAATGGAGGAGGAAAAGAAAGAAAGAAGGGGAAGAGAGGAAGGAGGAAAAGGAGGATTCCAATTATCATAAATATGAGTTTAGCACAACGCCCTAAGGTAGACCAGTTATATTTACAACCGCCATCCAACATTTTTTTTTAATTTTATTTATTTCTGTATGTGTAATGAATGAATGTAATGTCTGCATGCAAGTCTGTGCACCTGTGGTCGTGCATGCCAAGGAGGTCGAAGAGGGTGTCGGACTTCTCCTTGAATTGGAGTGTCGCCTGAATTGGAGTTTCAGACGGTTCTCAGAGCCGCCATGTGGGTACTGGGGATCGAACCCGGGTCCTCTGCAAAGAGCGGTTGGCGCTCTTTAACCGGCTCTAGGCCATCGCTCCAGGCCCCCAGTCCAACATTTTTTAGGCATGCTACTGGCTTATAGCAGCTACAGTTTAGATAAAAAAAAGTCTACCATGGGCAGGAAGAAATCCTGCATTTGCTTCCGCCCTGGCTCCAGGCCCAGGTCCCTGTTCTTCCCTGAAAATCCACACTGTGAAGGTAGTACCAGTATTTGGCCAGGAGAACAGAGCCAAGGAGCTGCTTCTACATTGTCCCTCATTGTACCTCATATTGTGCCATACTGGAGAATGGCAGTGATAGTTCTATAAGTGAAATTAGTCATTTGGCAATTGGATTGATAAATGAAAAAATAGCTGTTCAGTGGCGAAAACCAAAGATATTCTAGAGGTATGTATTGACCCACAACACAGAAGAATAAGGCACACAAAGCTAAGATGTTCTCAGTCTTCATGTTGGGAGTAGTGCTGAGGAGCATATTTTTTTGCTTGAGTTTGGAAGCCATTATCCTCTTGAAGATGTAATGGAATCTCATGATTTGAAGGAGACGACTTATGACCGCTTAGGTAGGAGTGATCAGCTAAAATCAAGTAGAGTGACTAAAAACTTAGCGATCTGAAGAGAAAAATTGATCTGCCCTTGCTTACAAACCTGCGTATATTTTTTTTAATTTTATGTTTATTTTCTGTGTATGAGTGTATTGCCTGTACCTATCTAAAGTGCACATATGCTATGACTTGCCTGTGGAGGTCAGAAGAAGGTTGTGGGATTCCCCTAGAACTGGAGTATGGATGGTTTGTTAGCAGCCTGTGGATGCTGGAAGTTGAACACGAGTCTTTTCTGTAATAGCAGTCAGTGCTCTTAACAGCTGATCCATCTCTTTTCTCCAGCCCTATTGCGTGTTATTTTTTTAACAAATATTTGGGATGCAGAATTTGGCCAATTACTGCATCTCAATGTAATGTTGATTGTAAGCCAGTGAAGGTAGTTTGCCTTCATAAATTCTCACATGCATTAGTAGCACCTAAAATCTACACAGCAAGCTCACAAAGAAGAAATATGTTGGCTGAAGTCAGTTTCCAAAACTTAGGAAGGATTTCATTTAATGGCTTTTATAAGCAATTGCTCTGTTCAAGGGGAAAGGAATTTGTGGGAAGAGACTGAGTTTCCCATACTAAATTCCATGTTTAAGGTAGTCTCTGGAATCACAAAACTCCAAAGTGGATGCAGAGCTCACACTGAAAAAATGTATTATTCTTTAACAAATATTTAAGACTGCAGACTGGAAATCTAAGAGAAAAGTAACTAAGAAAAAATAGATGTTTCTGAATGAAAATATGGATGAGAGAGACAGAAAAGGATTTTTGAAGCTTCTTATGGGAGGAAGGAAATCAACAACCAGGAAGTGTTAAATAAAAGCTGACAAAGCCTATCAAGAGCTCAGATGCACCTAGCACAGATCCATGGAACTGAATTAATGAGGACATCTTGATTTAAATCATTTGACAACCTGGATGTGATTTGTCATTGAAAAGTAACTTGATATACATTTTATATGCTATAAAATATTCAGTATGCATGTGCATGTGTGGATAGTCCTGGGAATGTCTGAGTTTTTTTCATCTAAACTCTCTGTGGGTGAGTACTTCCCCTGCAATCCTAGACATTGGGAGCAGAGGGCAAGAGGATTATGAGCTGCTTAAAGTGGGCATCTGGTAAGCCAGTAAATAATTCCACTGATGAGCATCAAGGCCCACACCTGTAATCAACAAATTGTTGGGGGGAAGCAAGAGCCATAGTCACCATGGCACTAGAAAATTGCAGCAGCCGAGCTATCTGACATTAATGTATATATATATATATATATATATATAATATATATATATATACACATATATATTTGCAGAAAGGCTCAAGTTTGACTGTATGGAAAGATACGTTAACCGGTAACCTGTATTTTCGTCCTGTGGGTACATTTCTCTGTCATTTTTAATCTCAAAATATTATCTCCTTCGCTGATACATAAGGTTTTTTCAGGTTACACCTGTCCTCACAGGTGAAATGCAAAGACTTTCTCTTGTAAAATTCAAACCCTGGAGTAAATAGCTATGAGAACTACCCCTCTGATAAATGTGAATTTACTGTGAGCTTCATTTCCATTTTCTCGGTCTTTTCATTCTGTTGCTTTGCAAATTTAATTCTGGGGGAAAAAAAACCAACTTTCTTAGGTTTTATGTAAGCAACAACAGAAATATAAGGTGTGGCTTCCTGATCCTATTTTCTGTTATTTGTTCTAGGGAAAGGGAAGAACATCATGCAAAGCCTTCATTTTCATCAGAAAGGAGAGCTTGCCACAAACTTCCTGGAGGCATTCATATGCAATTCACATCATCCACTTGGTTCCCAAGTCTCTCTGGGCTTGATTACAAGAAGAAAACAGTTCCCACAATACGAATCCATCTGGCTTTCCCAACTACTGGTGCATACTTACCAATTAGCTTTCTTTTCCTTAATTGAAAAGACAGGATATTGTCAGTTCAGAAACATATTAGTTTGCCAGAGAAGTGACACAGTTATTTGTTCCTCCATCTAAAGTCTTCAATTCTGTGGCCCTGAGTTCTGTCACTATAATGAAAAATTCCTAAGGAAAAAGTGAGAGAAATTCCCCAGAAATGGAAGGGAGAGCATTGGTGCCCAAGCAATGAGAGGCTCATGTTGGATTTCCATCTGTGTGTCAGGGCTTTTAGAAGAATGGTGAATGGGGAAAGGGTGGGAGGGGCGGGAGGTACATGGGTGTATATTCGATTAATCATATTTAATTGATTGTGAGTTTCAACAAGTATCCAGTTGTGACCAGACACTGTCTACAGGTTAAATGGTTTTAGGACTTAGTAAAAGTTAATATGTGTATATTAAGCAAGATTGGTTTAAAGGTTTGGATAAAAACGGTAATGCATCTGAATTAATTGGAGATATAAATTGCCATTATTAATCCACATTTGTTTTGGCTTAAAATCTGTAGAAATAACAATAACTTTGGGATGGTACATACAAATGTTCTCGTGTAATTTATTCTCTGTTGTACAGTTAGAACCATGTACATGCCTTTTACCTATAGGATGAGTTAACTTAAAAATTAAGTTCCCTTCCCAAGTTAAAATCACATAAGTCAACCAAAACAGCAGGGATGAATTTGAATGAAATCTGTGCCTTGAGTGCCACCCTATAGGTATTATAATACAACTGCTTTTTTGAGACTCATGGGTCAAAAAACAAAAACCTAAAATAAAAGGGGGCTACAGATAGTTCTGAAAACCTTTTTTGTCAAAAAAACCATTGCAATTCAAATCTTAAACTAACTACGGGAAAATATTTGTATGTTCCAACAGGTCAAAATGTCACCAACTTAATGGCTGCAAAAGAAAAAAATACAAGCTTTGCAGTGCATAGGATGTACCAGAAAGTGCCACAGAAAGGTTGGCCAGTTCGGAACATGAAAAGGAAAAAAAGCCTCAGACTACTACAAACATCAAACATCTCCATGGATCCTATATGTAGCACTATTTATATGAAGCCCATAACGAAACGTACCTTCTAGGTGCCGCAAAAATTTTAATGAGAAGACTTCCCCCCCATAGAACAATGAGAAATATGATGAGGATGAGGTCATTCTTCCAACTGTAAATTTGAGCCAACTGTTAGAGAGGTAATCTCTTATAAAACCAATAAAACTGCCGTTCTTTTAATTGACTAATAGACATAGGAGCTGGGAAAAGGATTATTTTCTATTAAGAACCGAAATATAGTACTAAAGTCCTTAAGCTTGCTTAATGATCAAAATATATTAATACAGGAAGCCTGAAGTCAGCAATGGATTGTTCTAGCCAAGGAGATGTTGGCGGGGATCCAAGCCCCACCAAAAGTTAAGGCCTTTGCCTGTCATAAATGGATACTCTGCAAGAAGAGAGAGGTTGTAAGCTTGCTGTCGAAGACCTGTGTGAACATGAAAATGTTTTGAGACCACCTTGCTAAGTGTACAGATGGGCCTCTGAATACCAAGAGGGTTAAAAAGGCCACTAAAACAGGATAAGTAAATATGGTCTCCTTGAGTCAAGCAAGACTCCTCTGTCAGCATCAGCTACACCTCAACTGCCTGGAAATACTGTGCACACGTGGGCAGCCATAGTGCCTGTATTCCCAAATCTATTTGGCTATTAGCTCTCTCCTTGAGGAATAACCATGCTGATGCCACTAGCTTATGTCTCTAGTGGTTAGGAGATTATAAGCCACATAAGACTTGTCATACTTTAAGAGAAAGAAAGTATTCATGGATTAAGCATACCACAAAACATCTGTGTCTATGCCAAAGCTTAGCTACCATAATAATTATACTGTTTAAATACCTATAATCTAATTGCTTGTGCTTTTAGTAGGATTAAAAGGTTCCGGAAAACTGTCAACCCATGAAGGGAAACACCTGACCGGAGTTAAGACAAAACATCTCCAGAGAAATGCTGTTTGCTTCTCACCACCCTGTGCCCCTTCTCCAAAGCCTAGGGAACAACTGCGGAAGAGGAGGCATGGTAGAATGTAAGGGCTGCGAATGGGGTGAATGTGAAACGCATAAATATAGTCTGGACTCTTAATTGGATCAACTTGATTGAGATAAAGCCCCCCCCTGATGGATGTTGGGACCCATGAGCTGTTGTGGGTTTGGGGTAACAACTGCTTGCAAATTTGGTTTTACATGAAGGATTGCTTGTACTCATTAAATTATCACGTATTGTTAAAAATGAAAAAAATAAAACTGAGAGAAAGATGAAGGAAAGTTATGGCAGATGCATCATCTGGGATGGGGTGGGGTGGGGTGAGGGGGAAGGTAAGGGAAATATGCCTGAACTGAATGTAAATGGAAAACTAAATGGAAAATGATGTATGAAAAAAAAAAAAAAAAATGAGAAATGAAAAAAAAAAGAATAAGTGGAATCTGGGCTCTGAATCCTATTTGCTGAGGCCTTTTCTCCTCTCTTTACTTTTCTAGTTAAAGATGAATTATAACCTTAGACAGCAAGGTTTTCCTACATCTGAGTAGTATAGGATTTAGAGTCTCCATGGAGGTCAAATACAGGGCAGACTATCAGCCACATGGAGGGGTGAAGGAAACTTTAGAGAAAAAGTAAAGAAGCTGTGAACAAAAGTTCCCATAAAAAATCTTGTATCTTCACTGAACTTCCTCAAGGCTGATCAAGGACTGCGGAGAATTTGGAATGTTGTAGACTCAGAGCCTATTTACACTTTATCTTGGGCCCTGTTTCCTCCCCCTAAATAGATCCTGAAACTAACAAAATTAAAAAGAACACACTTTTTAAATGTGTAACTTAGCAGACACACCAGATACAAAAGGCTAAGATGGCCTCAATAGCGCTGAGAAACCTATAAGAAGGAACGCACATGCTTTTGGTCAGGACCTCCTCCTGAATACAATCTACCCCTGTATTGGAAGGTGTCTTGATTTATGACGTTTCTTTGTTCTGTTGCCATAAAACTGTAATGTAACTATTATCATGCTGAAACATGGTGTTTGGGGAAAGCTTATTCTGTTTTTCTGGGCCATGGTCACTCATAATTGGCTCTAGAATAAACTATCTCTTACCCTTTGAGATGAGAGTATGTTCTTTTTTTTTTTTTTTTTTTGTTTTTTTTTTTGGTTCTTTGAGACAGGGTCCTCCCTGTAGCCCCAGCTGTTCCTGGAACTCACTCTGTGGACATGTCTGGCCTTGAATTCCAAAGAGCCCGCCTGCCTCTGCGTCCCAAGTGAGAGAGTTATGTTCTTATATCCACAATGTACGAGAGGCTGGAGTAGCCCAAAGTGTTAGAGAAGCCTGTGTAGAGAGGGCGTGAAGAAAAGGAGGGCTTTTATGTTGTTTTTCTTGAAGATGCAGAAAAGCAGACACATAGAAACATGTCCCTGTCCAGAAGCACTGCCCTGGAATGTAGGATTCCAGACAAGACAGCTTCACTAACTGTTATGAAGAACCCAAAGAATATTTCCACACATCTCTTAGGCATGACGTAAGGGTGAACCTGGCCTTCCTAGGGGTGGTCCCATGACCAGATGACTGACCAGTGAAAACTGAAAAGGCGGATCTTCCAGCAGATAGACTAGAGATTATAGGTCTGGATTAGCCTCATCTTATGGGGCTATTGCCTATTCTAACAAGTCCACCAACATCGCTTTCTGACCTCCAAAATCCATTTGTTGGGGACCAGAGTACAAACTTTATATGTAGGCAATACACTTAAAAACATAAGATAAAAGAATAAATAAAAAACATAAATAATAATGATAACAATATGGCATGATTTAAAACTTAACTTCTCAGGTTTTCTGGGTCAATCACCTCATCACAGAACCATTTCTGGGAGGGTAGGTGTTAGGTTAATATCGAGGGGAGACCCTGGCACACAAAAGTATTCAGGACTCAATAGGGCACAGGGACTTTGTGGTCAGTATCAGGACAAACAGCTTGATAAAAGCAGGACATTTCTCTTTCTCACAGCAGCCAAGCAATGTTACAGTGACTCCCCTCCCCCACTGCCCCCTCTGAGTGTAGGATGTCAAGGGTGAACACTTCTCAAGGTTTCCAGATTCAAGCTTACAATGCCACCCTTTTGTGTCATAGCAATGGGGGGCAATGTTTTTATTTCTAGCTTCTTTCTGCTAACAGGGGCAACAAAGAGGAGTTAGTTACACAAGAAGGTGGGATGCTTTACGCCTGGGTTGGAAGACTCATATTTTCCAACTGATAAGGGTGAGTTGTTAGATAAGGTCCTGTAAACATTGAATGAGACAAGGGGCTAATACAATGATGAGGCCCAAAGTTACCAGAGGTCCAATTAGGGGATATGGCCAATGGGGTTATCATCTATGATTCCCCAGCCCAGGCCTGTTAAACATGGGAGCCCCATAGGGAGAGATCCTAGTCTGCCTTTTTGAGGTGTCGAAGATTGTGTTCAACTTTTCCTGACTGGTTAACATAGTAACAACATTCCTCTCCCAGAAAAACACAAGTTCCCCTTCCTTGTTGCTTAGTAAGCTCAGCTCTGTGATAAAATAAGCCCATCTCCTACCAGGAGTGAAATCCTCTGGGATTCACATATCACCAGTTAAATGTGGATAGCAACCCTTATTACTTTGGAACAGACTTGGTTCTAAGAAGTTCCCAGAATCCTAGAGGTTGTGGGGAACAGAGAAGACATTGCAAGGGGGTCAGAGAGACAGGCTTGGATTGGGAGGAATCCATATTTGAAGAGAAAAAGAAAGAAGTGAAGAAAGTGTGCAGATAAGGATGCAAAAAGGGAGATGAGAACACGGGTTTCAGGAGGGTAAAAGACCAAGAATCTTGGGAGGAGGAGGGAGAGAATGAAAAGAGATAGGACGGTTACGGAGGAATCATGAAAAGCAGAGACTGACTACTACAGGGAGTAGGAAAGTGACCTGGCAGGAATTTCTGCTACCTAGTAAATGTTCCCAAATGATTGCTCTGCACTTTGGGGTGCAAAGTGGGGGAAAAAGCCCTAGGTTTTTGAGGAAATATGGCATTCCAGAACAAGTTTTGAGAGTGTGACCCTCAGCGTCCAACAGGAGACATACCCCGCTGGAGAGAGAGAGAAACAACTGCTGTCTGAAAAACAGAATGTTCCTCTTGGGCCTAGAGAACACCACATGGAAATGAAGGAGTGTGCCTCTCAAGCCTACAGGACCATGTAAGAGGGAAGGGGAGAGAGAGAAGAACAAAGTAAGGGAAACTGGTACCTCTGCAGGAAGTCAGATTCATGGTGAGTGGAGAGTCTATAATCAGCAGGTGGTCAGGTTGGAGTCCCTCAGCTATGCCCAAGTCAAGGTGGCCAGGCCCTCTGCCCTCTCCCAGGTTTCAGCACCAAAAGTTAGGTTCATAATGAGGGGAGACCCTAGCATGAAAACGTATTCAGCTTTCTGATAAAAATAACTCAGTTTTAAGTTTGGGCATGCCAGTCTGGCATCACCACACTGACATCAGGAACATGACAGCCGCAAACAATGTGGGCGGCTATTGGCAGAGTTTTTAAGAGGGAAGGCAATAGGGTTTGGGCAATATTGTATACAGAGGGAAGTAGGCAATAGGGTGTGTACAATAGGAAGGGGATCCTCTAGGGAAGTAGGAAATAGGGGAGCAGATGCTTTGTGATTGGTATCAGGACAAATGGCATGAGAAAAACAGGGCCAAGCAAGATTACGACCTTTTTCCTGGAGTGTAGGGTGGTAGATCAGGGTGAACTGTGGTCTTACAGCAGGTTCACCTTAACTTATGCTAACGAGATGGGCCCAATACTAGTGCATTAGTGAAAACAGTGAAATTTTAAGAAATTTACTGGATTTTAAAAGCAAAATCTCTGGGGCAGGCAAGCTGTAGCTCTTAGCAACTGCCCAAGGAGAGGGAATGAAAGCAAGATGGAAGACAGGCTTTTAAAGTTGCATGGAGTTAGATATGCTGCAGACCAACAGACACATGGTAGGGAGGGGAGCTTTAAAGGGGGGGAAACAGTAGGGGATATCTACAGAGAGAGAGAGAGAGAGAGAGAGAGATCTCAAAGCTTCCAACACTGGGATATATACAAAAGACATCAAGCAGAAGGGACTATGGTGAAGCCCAAGGCCATAGATAAGTTACTCAATAAAACTATAACAGAAAGTCCTTAAAATCTAGAAAAAGAGACAGACATCCAAACACAAAAGGCATTAGAACTTTAAAGACACTTGACCAGAGAAGAATTTCTTCATGACATGTCAAAGTCAATACAAAATCTAATAAAAAATAAAAAACTGTAAGGGATAAATGTCAACTCAACTATAAAGACAAAGGTATCAGAAGAAAGCCGGTTTTCTCATTTACAAACTAAGAAGCCAGAAAAAAAAATACGTGGAATTATTTGTCAAGTCCTTAAGGTAAATAAATGTCAAACAAGATTGTTATATTCATAAAAGTTAACTTTTCAAACTGGTAAGGATAATAATGGGTGTGGTGGCACACGCCTTTAATCCTAGCACTTGGGAGGCAGAGATAGGCAGATCTTTGTGAGTTCAAGGCCAGCCTGGTCTACAGAGTGAGTTCCAGAACAGCTGGGGCTACAGGGAGACCCTGTCTCAAAAAAGACCAAAATAAATAAATAAATAAATAAATAAATAAATAAATAAATAAGATATGTACAATTTAAAGTAACTCATTCAGCTAAGCCCTCATTTCAGGAAATACTTAAAGGACTATTATACATTGAAGAAGAAACACACAGGCCCATTCATGAAAGCACAAGAAAGAATGCACCAGATGAGAGGAATAGAGAGGGACAAAAGAACACCAGAAAAGAGAATAACACATGTATCTATAACCAAGAATAGCCTAAAGCAAACAGAAGGGAAAAGAAAGAAACACCTCTAATCCAGTGAACACAATGATTACAACCATTGTAAATATCAAGGCCTCTTCAATATTCTTTAAGACTCAGCTCCCAAGTTAAAAGATGCAGAATAACTAATGATTAAAAAGAAGACCTAGTTATGTTTCCTTCAAGAAGGATACCTCACTGGAAATAATATCTAAAAATTGATAGTTAAAGGCTAGAAACTAACCAACCAATCACATAGAAACTTCAGAGTAGCATAGCAATTCTCATATCTGATATTAGTCTTCATATTGAAAACTAGACAGAATAGCTAAAGAAGGTCACTAAAAGGCCTGTAGGTTAGATGGGCCCTGATAGAGCAGCACTGGGTGACTTCAGTATATCATGCTCTTCCTTAGATAAGTCTTCAAAACCAAAATTCAACAACAACACAACAGCAGTAGCAACAACAAAAAATTCAGAGATAAACTGTACCATAGATCAATTGCATTTACCTGAGTAATCTACAGAATATTCAACTTAACAGTTAGAGATTACAATTTTTTCCCAGCAGCCAACAGAACCTTCTCTAAAATCGATTACATTATGCCACAAAGCAAGCCCTTATTAAATACAGAACAATTAAGGCAAAGCTTTGTAACCTATTAGTTTATAGTAGAACAAAGCTAGAAATCAGTAGTGAGGAAAACTACAGAAACTACATGAATATAAACAGACTGAAGAATATAGCTTTGAATGAAGAGTAGATCATTGAAGAAATCTTGGAAGAAATTTAAAAATTCCTAGAAGCTACTGAATTTATTATATCATAACTCTGGAACTTCTGTGATACAACTTAGGCAGTCTTGGGGGAAAGTTTCTAGCTCTAAGCACTCATATTAAAATTAAGAAAAATCTCAAATAAACTAATGATAGCCCACCAAGTTTTAGAACTAAGCCAAATAAAAATACATTAGATGGGAAGAAATAATATATTTATGGAAGAAAATAATGAAATGGAGTTCAAAAGAACATTAAATAGAATCATTCAAAAGGTTGATTCTTGAAATAATAAATAAGATTGACCTGTCCCTAGACTAAAAAGAGACAAAAATCCGAATTAAGAAAATTATAGATGAGAAGGGGGAATGTTACAAGAGATTCTAGAGCAATTCAGAAAGTTCTTACAAGTCCCAAACACTTAACCTACCAAAACTATATTATGAAGATATGTGTACCTTCAATGGGCCCATAAAAGCAATGAGTTTGAAGCAGTAATTAAAAGTTTGTCTGCAAAGTAGAACCTAGTATTTGATGCATGCTCTAGTAAATAGTCTACCAAACTTTTAAGAACTAACATCCATATGCTTCAAAATATTCTGCAAAATGGAAAACCCTCAATCTACAAAGTCAGTATTACCCTTATAAAAATCCTGATAAGTGGGCTGGAGAGATGGCCAAGCAGTTAAGAGCACCAACTGCTCTTGCAGAGGACCCGGGTTCAATCCCCAGCACCCACATGGAGGGTGAGAACCATCTGTAACTCCAATTCTAGGAGAACTCCAGTTCCAGGGGAATCCGATACCCTCTTCTGACCTCCATGGCATTGCACGACACAGGTGCACAAACCTACATGCAGACAGTACACTCACACATAAATAGATAAATAAAATTTAAAAAAGAGTTTTAATAAAAAAAAATCCTGATAAGTATATAATAACGAATAAAGGAAACTGTGGACCAAGTTCCAAGATGAACAGAGATGAACTCATTCTCAATAAAATGCTTATTAAGCAAATTTATGAACAAATTACAAAAATTGTACATAACAACCAAGTTTTATTCTAGCCATGCATGCTTGGATCAGCATGTGCAAATCAACAATGTAATGAAACATACACAAAGTTATAAGGGCATAAGTCACAGGAGCATCTTAGAGGAAGAAATGAGATTTAACAAAGCTCAATCTCCATTATGAAATCTGTAAAGAAAGTATGAATAAAAGGAGAACATTTGGCATGATAGCATGAATAGCAATTGTGTACTCTGCCTTGATAAGTGGAGGAAACTGGGGACATGCCCTATAAATCCACAGTAATTATGTTCATGTTCTCTTCTCTTATTCAGGATAGAGTATGAAATTTTATGTAGAAAAATAACACATGGCAGGGAAATAAAATGGTTGCAAATGGGAAAGGCAGATTCATATCAATCCAATGATGTTCTTCACAACTAGACAAATATAAAATTCATACAAAACATGAGAGAGAGAGAGAGAGAGAGAGAGAGAGAAGAGAGAATGGAAAAAAACAAAATAACCAGCTCAATCCTAATAAAAAACAATAGTGGAAGTGGAACAATACCTCAAACTATACTACAGAGCTATAGTGACAAAGATCACAACAAAGAAGATATTTATCAGGGCTGGAGAGATAGCCTAGCGGTTAAGAGCACCGACTGCTCTTGCAGAGGACCCAGGTTTGATCCCCAGCACCCACATGATGGCTAAGAACCGTCTGTAACTCCAATTTCAGAACTCCAGTTCCAGGGGAATCCGAGACCCTCTTCTGACCTCCACAGCATTGCATGACACTGGTGCACAGACCTACATGCAGACAGTACATTCATACACATACAAAAAATAAATAAAATAAAAAGAAGATATTTATTAAATTCATTGATAAATAAATCCACACAGCCACAGGCATGTAGTTTTTGACAAGTCAAAAACAAACTTTGTAGAAAGTTAGCCCCCTCTAAAACTGATGCTTAGAAAAGGGTAAAGGAATTAAAATATGTCCTAATATTTTACTCTGTACCAAAGTCAATTAAAAAATGGATCCGTGAGCTTAATATAAGGTCCAAATTTGAAACTGCCATAAAAAAATACTCCAACATAGAGCCAGAGGCATGAACTTTTCAGAAATGATTCCAATAGCACAGGCAATTAACAATTGGGATCTCATAGAATTGAAAGTCTTGAGCACAGAAAAGAAAGCAATTAACATAGTGAAACGACACCCTACAGCTCTCTTGACTTCCTGTGCTCAGTGTGAGATGTGAACTTCAGCTTTCTGCTCCAGCCCCGGCCACCATGCCTCCCACCATAATGGACTCTAATTCCCTGGAACCGTCAATCATAAGCTTAAATAAACCCTTCCTTTTATAAGTTCCCTTGGTCATGGTGGTTTTATCACAGCAACAGAAAAGCAACTAATACAGTTATTTAGTACCAGAGAGTGGGATGTTGGCTGTGAAGAACCTGACCATGTGGGTGTTTGGACAAATGTGGAAGACTTTGGAACTTTGGGCTAAAAAAGCTGTTGACTACTGTAAGCAGAGTTTAACAGGGCCATTCTAATAGAAGCCTGGAAGAAAGCATTGCTGCAAAAAATGTAGTTCCAGAGGAAAATAAAGACTTAGGCAGCAACTGTGATGTTTTGGCAAAGAGTCTGGCCACAGTTTGCCCTCAGTCCAAATGCTTGCCTGATGCTAAGTTGAAAAGCAATGGACTAATATCTTTGGTGGCAGATATTTCAAGACAGCCTAATGTAGAAATGATGGTGTGGATATTAATGGTGAATATTGTGCAGATCTACAGTGAAAAAGAGCAGATGGGGCAGAAAGAAATGCAGAATGTACAGTTTGGATCTGAAAAGTGCACTAGGAAGATTAAAGGTGGGGCCAAGGCCTATGAAGAAGAGGATCCCTTTGATAAGGAGATTAAAGTGATTAAGGAGAGGCCTCCAGATTTACAAGTAAACAACAGAAACAGTACCTTCAGGGCAAGACCACACCCAGTTAAGCCTCCAACTTTTGAAAGGGCAGAGAAAATTTGTGAATGTAGTTGAAGTAGGACAGGGTCCATTCCAAACTTGCAGCCAAACTCAGCAGTTTCATTCAAGTGGTGCTAGCTTTAGAGGCGTGATGGATGCAAGAGTGAAGGGGTCATCAGTTCTTCCTCCATGGTTTCAGAGAGCCATAGAGGCCAGGCAGAGTGCAGCAGGGGCATGCCTGAATAAAGAAGGCCGTGATAGGCCATTGAGTGAAGCTGAGAATGTGAAGCCTGTTTGGCAGCGAAGACCCCAATAAGACATTCAAGATGCCATAGCTGTGAGATATTTGCCAAGGAGAGCTGCAGACAGGGAGTAGTACTAGCCTAAGGAAGAGATGTATGCTGCAAGCAAAGCTGGAAAAGCTGAGCCATCTAAGCCCTTTGGAAGTAAAGGCCCAGAAGTTGCACATGGAGCTACTGGACTTGGTGTTTGCCCTGCTAGTTTTTGGTCTTGTTTTGGTCCAGTATTTCCTCACTATGCCTCTATTCCTCCCTTTTGGAATGGGAATGTGTATTTGGTTCCACTGTACTTTGGGAGTATGTAATTTGTCTTTTGATTTTACAGGAGCTTACAGTTAAGAGATTGGCTTGGGTCTCAGAAGAGACTTTGGACTGTAGACTTTTGAATAAAATTGAGACTGGTAAAGACTATGAGGACTTTTAAGGTTGGATTAAATGCATTTTGCACTTTATATGGTCATGATCCTATGGGGGCCAGGGAGTGGAATGTAGTGGTTTGAATGAGAATGTCAGACATTTTGTTCCCAGTTGGTATGCTGTTTGGGGAGATCTTAGAAGGTGTGGCCATGCTGGAGGAAGTACATCACTGGGGGCAGGCTTAGAGAGCTTAACAAGCCTTACTAGGCTCCAGAGACTCTCTCTTGACTCCCTGTGCTCATTGAGAGATGTGAACTTCGGCTTTATGCTCCAGCCCCAGCCACCATGCCTCCCACCACAATGGACTCTAATTCCCTGGAACTGTAATCATAATCTTAAATAAACTCTTCCTTTTTAAAATATTTATTTATTTATTTATTTATTTATTTTTATGTGTATGAATGTACTGTCTGCATGTAGGTTTATGCACCCATGTTGTACAATGCTGTGGAGGTCAGAAGAGGGTCTCGGATTCCCCTGGAACTGGAGTTCTCCTGGAATTGGAGTTAGGGACAGTTCTCAGCCACCATGTGGGTGCTGGGGATCGAACCTGGGTCCTCTGTAAGAGCAGTTGGCGCTCTTAACCGTTAGGCCATCTCTCCTAAGTTCTCTTGGTCATGGTGGTTCTATCACAGCAACAGAAAAGTGACTAATACAGTGAAGGTGCTGTCTTTCCTCCATTGTGTCTTCTTGGCCCCCTTGTCAAATATGAGGTAGCTGAAATTGTATGTGCTCAAGTTTGGATCTTCAGTTTTGTTCCATTGGTCAACAGGTCTGTCTCTGTACCAGTACTAAGCTGTTTTATGACTATAGCCCTGTAGTATAGTTTGAAGTCTGGTATAGAGATTCCTTCTGTATTGCTCTTTTTGCACAGGGTTGCTTTAGATACTCAGGGTCTTTTGTTTTCCCATATGAAATTAAGGACTTTTTTCCCTGCCTTTGAAGAAACTCTTGGGGATTTTAACTGGCATTGTGTTGAATCTCCATATTAATTTGGGTAGAAGGGACATTTTTAGTATATTAATTTTTTCCAAATCCATGAGCATGAAGATCAAAAAAAAAAAAAAAAAAAAGAAAAGACAGAGTACAGAATGGGAGAGAAATATTTGCCAACTATACATCAGATGGAGGATTGACATCTAGAATATATAAAGGACCTGAGTTGGATTCCCAGCATCAACATCGCTCCAGGGGACCCAACACAACCTCCTTTGGTCCCAGTGGACACCATACATGTACATGGAACACAGACATTCATACATACGAGCATAAAATAAAAAGAAAATTTTTAAAAAAGAATGCACTCATGGAAATTTATTGCTTTTGACCACAGAATATCTACCAGCTCTTGATCTCTATACCAGCTCTTGAGTCTCTAATATATCTCCCATATGGTTTTTGTTTGTATAATGGTGATATCATTAATGCATGCTATAGTATGCTCTAAGTATTGTTAGTTAGCATATATCAGAAAGGATGAAAGTATATTTAAGGTTACTTGGTCCATACCAAAAAAAAAAAAAAATGGAGGAGGAAAAGGAAAGAAAGAAGGGAATAGAGGAAGGAAAAATGGAGGATTCCAATGATCATAAATATTATTTTTAGCACACCCCTAAGTAGACCAGTTATATTTACACCCAGTCCAACATTTTTTTTAATTTTATTTATTTCTGTATGTGTATGAATGAATGTACTGTCTGCATGCAAGTCTGTGCACCTGTGTCGTGCAATGCCACGGAGGTCAGAAGAGGGTGTCGGACTCTCCTGGAATTGGAGTTCTCCTGGAATTGGAGTTTCAGACGGTTCTCAGCCGCCATGTGGGTACTGGGGATCGAACCCGGGTCCTCTGCAAGAGCGGTTGGCGCTCTTAACCGCTAGGCCATCTCTCCAGCCCCCAGTCCAACATTTTTTAGGCATGCTACTGGCTTATAGCAGCTACAGTTTAGATAAAAAAAAGTCTACCATGGGCAGGAAGAAATCCTGCATTTGCTTCCGCCCTGGCTCCAGGCCCAGGTCCCTGTTCTTCCCTGAAAATCCACACTGTGAAGGTAGTACCAGTATTTGGCCAGGAGAACAGAGCCAAGGAGCTGCTTCTACATTGTCCCTCATTGTACCTCATATTGTGCCATACTGGAGAATGGCAGTGATAGTTCTATAAGTGAAATTAGTCATTTGGCAATTGGATTGATAAATGAAAAAATAGCTGTTCAGTGGCGAAAACCAAAGATATTCTAGAGGTATGTATTGACCCACAACACAGAAGAATAAGGCACACAAAGCTAAGATGTTCTCAGTCTTCATGTTGGGAGTAGTGCTGAGGAGCATATTTTTTTGCTTGAGTTTGGAAGCCATTATCCTCTTGAAGATGTAATGGAATCTCATGATTTGAAGGAGACGACTTATGACCGCTTAGGTAGGAGTGATCAGCTAAAATCAAGTAGAGTGACTAAAAACTTAGCGATCTGAAGAGAAAAATTGATCTGCCCTTGCTTACAAACCTGCTTATATTTTTTTTAATTTATTTTTATTTTCTGTGTATGAGTGTATTGCCTGTACCTATCTAAAGTGCACATATGCTATGACTTGCCTGTGGAGGTCAGAAGAGGTTGTGGGATTCCCTAGAACTGGAGTTATGGATGGTTGTTAGCAGCCCTGTGGATGCTGGAATTTGAACACAGGTCTTCTGTAAGAGCAGTCAGTGCTCTTAACAGCTGATCCATCTCTCCAGCCCTATTGCTTGTATTTTTTAACAAATATTTGGGATGCAGAATTTGGCCAATTACTGCATCTCAATGTAATGTTGATTGTAAGCCAGTGAAGGTAGTTTGCCTTCATAAATTCTCACATGCATTAGTAGCACCTAAAATCTACACAGCAAGCTCACAAAGAAGAAATATGTTGGCTGAAGTCAGTTTCCAAAACTTAGGAAGGATTTCATTTAATGGCTTTTATAAGCAATTGCTCTGTTCAAGGGGAAAGGAATTTGTGGGAAGAGACTGAGTTTCCCATACTAAATTCCATGTTTAAGGTAGTCTCTGGAATCACAAAACTCCAAAGTGGATGCAGAGCTCACACTGAAAAAATGTATTATTCTTTAACAAATATTTAAGACTGCAGACTGGAAATCTAAGAGAAAAGTAACTA
This sequence comes from Rhizomys pruinosus, assembly GCA_009823505.1. Taxonomy (NCBI): domain Eukaryota; kingdom Metazoa; phylum Chordata; class Mammalia; order Rodentia; family Spalacidae; genus Rhizomys; species Rhizomys pruinosus. Next base: position 865,737 of record VZQC01000887.1, on the reverse strand, counting down.
AGAAAAAATAGATGTTTCTGAATGAAAATATGGATGAGAGAGACAGAAAAGGATTTTTGAAGCTTCTTATGGGAGGAAGGAAATCAACAACCAGGAAGTGTTAAATAAAAGCTGACAAAGCCTATCAAGAGCTCAGATGCACCTAGCACAGATCCATGGAACTGAATTAATGAGGACATCTTGATTTAAATCATTTGACAACCTGGATGTGATTTGTCATTGAAAAGTAACTTGATATACATTTTATATGCTATAAAATATTCAGTATGCATGTGCATGTGTGGATAGTCTGATGTCTGAGTTTTTCTCTAAATCTCTCTTGGGTGAGTACTGTCCCTGCATCCTAGACATTTTGAGCAGAGGGGCAATATAATTATGAGCTTCTTTAAAGTGGCATCTGGTAAGCCAGTAAATAATTCCACTGATGAGCATCAAGGCCCACACCTGTAATCACAGAATTGTGGGTGGGAAGCAAGAGCCATAGTCACCATAGGCACATAGAAAATTGCAGGCAGCCTAGGCTATCTGACATTATATATATATATATATATATATATATATATATATATACACATATATATTTCAGAAGGCTCCAGTTTGGACTGTATGGAAATACTTTAACCTTTAACCTGTCATTTTCGTCTCTGTGGGTACATTTTCTCTAGTCATTTTTAATCTTCAAAATATTTATCTCCTTCTCTGATTCATAAGCTTTTTCAGGTTACCTGTCCCTCACAGGTGAAATTCAAATACTTTCTCTTGGTAATTCAAACCCTGGAGGACATAGCTATGAGAACCTCCCCTCTGAATAAATGTGAATTTTAATGTTAGCTGCATTTCCATTTTCTCTGGTCTTTTCATTCTGTTTGCTTTGCAAAATTTAATTCTGGGGAAAAAAAAAAACCAACTATTCTAAGGTTTTATGTAAGCAACAACAGAAATATAAGGTGTGGCTTCCTGATCCTATTTTCTGTTATTTGTTCTAGGGAAAGGGAAGAACATCATGCAAAGCCTTCATTTTCATCAGAAAGGAGAGCTTGCCACAAACTTCCTGGAGGCATTCATATGCAATTCACATCATCCACTTGGTTCCCAAGTCTCTCTGGGCTTGATTACAAGAAGAAAACAGTTCCCACAATACGAATCCATCTGGCTTTCCCAACTACTGGTGCATACTTACCAATTAGCTTTCTTTTCCTTAATTGAAAAGACAGGATATTGTCAGTTCAGAAACATATTAGTTTGCCAGAGAAGTGACACAGTTATTTGTTCCTCCATCTAAAGTCTTCAATTCTGTGGCCCTGAGTTCTGTCACTATAATGAAAAATTCCTAAGGAAAAAGTGAGAGAAATTCCCCAGAAATGGAAGGGAGAGCATTGGTGCCCAAGCAATGAGAGGCTCATGTTGGATTTCCATCTGTGTCAGGCTGTTTAGAAGAAATGGTGAATCGGGAAGGGTGGGAGGGGCGGGAGAGGGACATGGGTGTATATTCGATTAATGCATATTTAATTGATGTGAGTTCAACAAGTATCCAGTTTTGCCCAGACTTTGTCTACAGGTTACATGGTGTTTTAGGACTTAGTAAAAGTAAATATGTGTATATTAAACAACATTGGTTTAAAGGCTCTGATAAAAACGGTAATGCATCTGAATTAATTGGAGATATAAATTGCTATTATCCACATTTGTTTTACTTAAAATCTGTATAACAATAACTTTGGGATTGGTACATACAAATGTTCTCTGTAATTTTTCTGTTGTACAGTATCAACATGTAGCATTCTCTTTCACATATAGGATGATTTAACTTAAAAATTAAGCTTCCTTCAAGTTAATCACATACAGTCACCCAAAACAGCATGGATGAATTTGATGAAATCTGTGCCTTGATTCCACCCTATAGGTATGTATAATACAACTGCTTTTTTGAGACTCATGGGTCAAAAAACAAAAACCTAAAATAAAAAAGGGGGATACAGATAGGTATGAAACCTTTTTGTCAAAAACCTTGCAATTCAAATCTTAAAACTAACTACGGGAAAATATTTGTATGTTCCAACAGGTCAAAATGTCACCAACTTAATGGCTGAAAAAGAAAAAATACAGCTTTGCATCGAGTAGGATGTACCAGAAAGTGCCAACAGAAAGGTTGGCCAGTCTGAACATTGAAAGGAAGAAAAGCCTCAGACTACTACAAACATCAAACCCCTCTGTGGATCCTATAGTAGCAACTATTTATAATGAGCCCTAACGAAACTTACCTTCTAGGTGCCGCAAAAGTTTTAATACGAGAGACTTCCCCCCCATAGAACAAGGAGAAATATGATGATGATGAGGTCATTCTCCAACTGTAAATTGGAGCCAACTGTTATAGAGGTAATCTCTTATAAAACCAGTAAAACTGCCTTCTTTAATTGACTAATAGACATAGGAGCTGTGAAAAGGATTATTTTCTATTCAGAACCAAATATAATACTAAAGTCTCCTTAAGCTATGCACTTAAGCAAAATATATTAATACAGGAGCTCTGACATCAGCAATGGATTATTATACCAAGGAGATGTTGGCAAGGGGATCCAAGGCCCCACAAAAGGTAAAGGCTCCTTGCCTCCAAACTGGGATACCTGCAAGAAGAGAGGTGATAGGGCCCTGCTGTCGAAGACCTGATGTAAACATGGGAAAGATGTATTGAGACCACACTTGCAAGTGTACAGATGGTCTCTGGAATACCAGAGAGTGTTACCAAAGGCCACTAAACCAATAAAGTAAATATAGGTCTCCTTGAGTCAAGCAAGACTCCTCCATCAGCATCAGCTACACCTCACCTGCCTGGAAATACTGTGCAGCAGTGGCAGCCATATGCCTGTATATCCCAAATCTAATTGGCTATNTCTAGTACCCATATGGTGACTACCAACCAACCATTATTCCAGTTCCTGGGGATCTGATGCCCTCTTCTGACCACCTTGGACATTGCACCACACTAGTGCACCTACACACATGTGGACAATGCACTCATACACATAAAAGAAAAGAATTAATTTTCTTACTGCTTTCCTTAAATGTATAAATAAAAGTGATGTGGTTGTCAACCTTCATGGAAGACTGGCATATAGATATTTTGTCAGCAAATAAGTATTTGGGTTCTGTAGCCCTTTAACTTCTTATACTTTTTAAAAGTTTTTTAAAAATATATTTTTATTTTCTTGTCTATGTGTGTTTTGTCTGCATATGTGTAAGTGCACCCGTGTTGTACAATACCTGGGGGAGTCAGAAGGAGGTGTCAGATTCCCCTGAAACTGGAGTTACAGACAGTTGTTAGCTACAATGTGGGTGCTGGGAATCAAACCCAGGTCCTGTGCAAGAGCCCTCTCTTAATACTGGTTAACTTCTTATACATTAGTCTTGAGAATTAAGTCTATTCTAGTACTAAACATGGTTGATAAATAGTAGATACCAAGTAAATGTTAATAGCACATTTGAAACTACCACTACCAAAAAGCAATAGCCTTCAGGTTTTCTTTGTTTCTTTTCCTGATTCTAGGGATTGAACCTAGAGCCTGAGCATGTTAGGCAAGTGCTCTATCACTGAGCTACATCTTTAGGCTTTCTTAGTGAGCTGAAGTTGATTCTAACATTTATTAATGTAAACTGCTTTCCTCCTTAATTTTATACTTAATTTTTTATTCAAACAGTTGTATTTTCTCTTTCCCCAGAATCCTCCAATGCAGTCTTCCTATCCAGTTGAATTTCTGACTTCTAATTGGCCTTGCAGTGCTACTGATGAAAGTAAAAAGACAGAAGTAAATCTAGAGGCTGTCTTTCAAATAGTAGATGAGTTGCATTCCTCCCCAAAATTGGAGATGGTAAAGGTGGAGCCTGTTGAGAATCAGTGTCCATCATCTCAGTCTAACAGAGGCCAACATATGCTACCTAATTCAAACAGCAGCAATCCATCTTCCACAAGCCAGGCTAGCCAGCTGGAGCCACTTACTCCTGTAGGCTCAGATATTACGTCTTTTGTGGTTGGAACAGAACAAGCAATTACTTGCCCTCTACCACAGTCACCTGAGTACATCTACACCATCCACACAGCTCAACCTTTGGAAAATAGCACAATGCAGGAATCAACCATTCAACAAGCTCATGTCAAACTGAAGGAGCAGCTACGTCATAATCCATCTCCGTCTTCAGTAGTATTTGTACAGGAAGGGCTACCGTTCGGCACACAACAGGTAAGCATGCAAACAAAGGTACTTGCTAAACTCAAAACACAGTGTTTCTTTCTTTCTTTTTTTTTTTTTGTCTTTTTGAGACAGGGTCTCCCTGTAGCCCCAGCTGTCCTGGAACTCACTCTGTGGACCATGCTGGCCTTGAATTCACAAAGATCCGCCTGCCTCTGCCTCCCAAGTGAGAGAGTTATGTTCTTATATCCACAATGTACGAGAGGCTGGAGTAGCCCAAAGTGTTAGAGAAAGCCTGTTTAGAGAAGGGACGTGAAGAAAAGGAGGGCTTATGTTTTTCTGAAGAATTCAGAAAAGCAGACACATAGAAACATGTCCCTGTCCAGAAGCACTGCCCTGGAATGTAGGATTCCAGACAAGACAGCTTCACTAACTTATTAACCCACTAGATATTCCACACATCTCTTTAGCATGACTTAAGGTGAACCTGCCTTCCTAGGGGTGGTCCCATGAGCAGATGATTGACCAGTGAAACTGAAAAGGCGGATCTTCCAGCAGATAGACTAGAGATTTTATAGTCTTGATTAGCTCATCTTATGGGGCTATTTGCTATTCTAACAATCCAACATCTGCTTCTGACCTCCAAAATCATTTTGGGACCAGAGTACACTTTCATACATGTAGGCAATACACTTAAAAACATAAGATAAAAGAATAAATAAAACATAAATAATAATGATAACAATATGGCATGATTTAAAACTTAACTTCTCAGGTTTTCTGGGTCAATCACCTCATCACAGAACCATTTCTGGGAGGGTAGGTGTTAGGTTAATATCGAGGGGAGACCCTGGCACACAAAAGTATTCAGGACTCAATAGGGCACAGGGACTTTGTGGTCAGTATCAGGACAAACAGCTTGATAAAAGCAGGACATTTCTCTTTCTCACAGCAGCCAAGCAATGTTACAGTGACTCCCCTCCCCCACTGCCCCCTCTGAGTGTAGGATGTCAAGGGTGAACACTTCTCAGGGTTTCCAGATTCAAGCTTACATGCCACCCTTTTGTGTCATAGCAATGGGGGGCAATGTTTTTATTTCTAGCTTCTTTCTGCTAACAGGGGCAACAAAGAGGAGTTAGTTACACAAGAAGGTGGGATGCTTTACGCCTGGGTTGGAAGACTCATATTTTCCAACTGATAAGGGTGAGTTGTTAGATAAGGTCCTGTAAACATTGAATGAGACAAGGGGCTAATACAATGATGAGGCCCAAAGTTACCAGAGGTCCAATTAGGGGATATGGCCATGGGGTTATTCCATCTATGATTCCCCATGCCCAGGCCTGTTAAACATGGGAGCCCCATAGGGAGAGATCCTAGTCTGCCTTTTTGAGGTGTCGAAGATTGTGTTCAACTTTTCCTGACTGGTTAACATAGTAACAACATTCCTCTCCCAGAAAAACACAAGTTTCCCCTTCCTCTGTTGTTAATAAGCTCAGCTCTATGATAAAATAAGCCCATCTCCTACCAGGAGTGAAATCCTCTGGGATTCACATATCACCAGTTAAATGTGGATAGCAACCCTTATTACTTTGGAACAGACTTGGTTCTAAGAAGTTCCCAGAATCCTAGAGGTTGTAACAAACCAAGAAGTCATTTCAATGAGATCAGAGGAATTGGGAGGAACTCAGATGAAGAGAAAAAGAAAGAAGTGAAGAAAGTGTGCAGATAAGGATGCAAAAAGGGAGATGAGAACACGGGTTTCAGGAGGGTAAAAGACCAAGAATCTTGGGAGGAGGAGGGAGAGAAGATAAAAGATGAGGAATGGTAAGGGAGGAATCATGAAAAGCAGAGACTGACTACTACAGGGAGTAGGAAAGTGACCTGGCAGGAATTTCTGCTACCTAGTAAATGTTCCCAAATGATTGCTCTGCACTTTGGGGTGCAAAGTGGGGGAAAAAGCCCTAGGTTTTTGAGGAAATATGGCATTCCAGAACAAGTTTTGAGAGTGTGACCTCAGAGTCCACAGGAGACCCAGAGGGAGAGAGAGAGAAACAACTGCTGTCTGAAAAACAGAATGTTCCTCTTGGGCCTAGAGAACACCACATGGAAATGAAGGAGTGTGCCTCTCAAGCCTACAGGACCATGTAAAGAGGAAGGGAGAGAGAGAGAACAAAGTAAGGGAAACTGGTACCTCTGCAGGAAGTCAGATTCATGGTGAGTGGAGAGTCTATAATCAGCAGGTGGTCAGGTTGGAGTCCCTCAGCTATGCCCAAGTCAAGGTGGCCAGGCCCTCTGCCCTCTCCCAGGTTTCAGCACCAAAAGTTAGGTTCATAATGAGGGGAGACCCTAGCATGAAAACGTATTCAGCTTTCTGATAAAAATAACTCAGTTTTATTTTAGGGCATGCCAGTCTGGCATCTGACTCAGGAGCATGACAGCCAGCAACAATGTGGCTGCTTGGCAGACTTTTTAAGAGGGAAGGCAATAGGGTTTGGGCAATATTGTATACAGAGGGAAGTAGGCAATAGGGTGTGTACAATAGGAAGGGGGTCCTCTAGGGAAGTAGGCAATAGGGAGCAGATGCTTTGTGATTGGTATCAGGACAAATGGCATGAGAAAAACAGGGCCAAGCAAGATTACGACCTTTTTCCTGGAGTGTAGGGTGGTAGATCAGGGTGAACTGTGGTCTTACAGCAGGTTCACCTTAACTTATGCTAACGAGATGGGCCCAATACCTAGTGCATTAATGAGACAGTGAAATTTAAGAAAAGTTTTACTGGATTTTAAAAGCAAAATCTCTGGGGCAGGCAAGCTGTAGCTCTTAGCAACTGCCCAGAGGAGGAGGGTAGATGAGAGAAGCAAGAGGAAGACAGGCTTTAAGTTGCATGGAGTTAGATATGCTGCAGACCAACAGACACATGGTAGGGAGGGGAGCTTTAAAGAAACAGTAGGGGAGATCTCCTGAGCCCAGCAGCAGGAAGAGGGGAAGACAGGTAGGAACTGGGTGCCTTGGCGAGCTGATTGCTGATCCTTTAGTCCTGCTGTCTTTGGTTTGATTGGCCTTTGTGGCTGTGAGGTTGGAGTTATCCCCCCAGCTGGGATTAAAGGTGTGGTCTTTGGCTTGATTAGATCTAGTGGCTGTGGGGACGGAGTTATCCTCCCAGCCGGTATTAAAGGCACGCTTGTGTGACTCTTGAGATTTGAGATCTCTTGAGCCCAGC
>VZQC01000887.1:749593-852178 GCA_009823505.1 Rhizomys pruinosus | reverse complement strand
TTGCAGGAAAATGGCTGGAGCTAGAGGACATCATGCTGAGTGAAGTAACACAGTCCCAGAAAAACAAACGACGAATGGTATCCCTCATCTGTGGATGCTAGTGCCAATTACCCAGTTGTAAGTATTTCTTGTGTAGGGCCCCCTGAGCTTCTGTACAAAGCAGTTGGACATAATGCATTTTGGAAACAACAACAACAACAGAAAATACTGCATCAAAGAACTGACTGAAACAGTGAACTTCAGCTCAAAACAGTCAACGTCCCCATGGAAAATATTGAGAAAGACTAAGAGATGGAAAGCATGTTTGGCAGAATGCACGAGCTCTGACGGGGTGGGGGAATGAGCGGGAACACAGGTCTAGATTTGTTAAAAATAAATAAATAAATACAATAAAAAAAAAAAGAAACAGTAGGAAACCCCCAAATGCTAGAGTAGCTTAAATGGTTAGTGAAGGCAGGCTTAGAGAGAAGATAGAATGAATGAGAGAGGTTATGCGTTTCTGAAGATTTTGGAAGTGCACAGGCTTAAGTTCAGGTCTGCTGCCAAAAGCAATTGCACTTGGAGCAGGGACTCTGGGTAGGAAAAGTTCACCATCTCATTAAGAATGCATGGTTTAGCTGGGCGTGGTGGCACATGCCTTTAATCCTAGCACTTGGGAGGCAGAGGCAGGTGGATCTTTGTGAGTTCAAGGCCAGCCTGGTCTACAGAGTGAGTTCCAGGACAGCTGGGGCTACAGGGAGATCCTGTCTTGAAAAGACCAAAAAAAAAAAGAATGCATGGTTATTCTGCCTATCTCCTCACTATGGCTTAAAGTGAACCAGGATTTTTATGGGAGGCCACTTACTCAAGTGATTGATCTGGAAAAACTGGAGTATTAGGTCTCCCCCCGTACTCTTAAGAGGCTTTTTTTGCTACTGCACAGTTTTGTGTTTGAGAGATAAATGCAGGGCAAGCCTCAAGAAAAAAACAAAACAACACACACACACACATAAAGAACCAGCAGTTTAGGTAGACCAGGAAGTTCACTTTTTGTATTATTCAATTTACTGAGTTAAGGAAAGTGACAAGATCTTTAAAGGTAAGTGCAAGAACAAGTCTTTGCTTGAAGAGAGTCAGCTATGACTTTCTTCAAGCAAAGACTTGCTCTTACACTTACCTTTAAAGTTTTTATGAGTTTTATGAAAACTCATAAAAAACATGAATGCTTTCACTTAAAGTTTTCTAACTTGTCACTTCCTTAAAATGAAAGATGCTTAAGGTTTCATCAATTTGTGTGTGTGTGTGTGTGTGTGTGTGTGTGTGTGTGTGTGTGTGTAGATAATGCTTATCTTCATGTGTGTGGGTGCACGTGTGTGCAGGTGCATATGCACATGTGTACAAAGCATATGGAGGGTACAGTTTGACATCAGTGTCCTCAATCACTCTCCATTTTACTGACAGGTAGTATCTCTCTGAACTTCAAGCTCCCAGATTCTATTAGTCTGCTACCTCCCAGGCACTCCCTAGCTCTTTCTCCTGAATACTGGGATTATCAACAGGTCTCAAAGCCTGCTTGGCTTTTATGTGTGTTCTGGAGATAGACTCTGGTTTTCATACTTGCACAGCTAAGGTTTTATCCACTGTATCCACTGAGATGGCTGTGTCTCTAAGGGAAGCGTTATTAATTTTGTTTTTCATAATATTCCTGAAGGTGAAGTGGATCATACTGTGGGTTTGGGTGAGGATCCAGCACTTTTCTTTCTCTGTTACCTTACACTTATTTTAGAGAAAGTCCATTTTGCTTTTTTTTTCTGTGACAATGATACATGACAGAGGAGAATATATAACACAAGCACTAATAAATATGCTCCACTCTTACTGAAAAGTGTTCTAAAGACTCCTATGATCCATATGGATGATTCATTTTTGTTATCTTTTTTAAAAAGTTATTTATTATTGTTATTTCACGTGTGTGAGTGCATTTCCTGCATGTATGTAAGTACACCCATGTTGTGCAATGCCCACAGAGGTCAGAAGTTGACATTGGATCCCCTGAAACTGGAGTTAACTGATATGTAGATATTGAAACCAAACCTGGGTCTTCTGCAAAATCACTCACTTTGTATGACAAATATATGATCAAGATTAAGTCTTGAGAATTTATACTGGCTTTGAATCCAGTGATATGTCCTTATTAGACCTGAGGAAAGGGTCATTTGAGGCATCCAGATAGACAAGGAGAAGAGAAAGCAATTTGTCTACAGAGGCAGAAATGGAGGTGATGTAGCCACAAGTCAAAGAACAAGTAGAGATACCAGAACCAGAAGGCTGCAAGGACAAGTCCCCCCTACACCTCAGGATACACTCCTGTGACACTCTGATTTTAGTCTGATAGCTTTCAAAGATGAGAGAAAGAATCTTTCTGTTATTATTGTTATCATAGGGTTAGATTTTTGAAAAGAATCTGACTTATGAAATGATAAAGTTACAACAAAGTTTCTGTAGAATATTAATGACTTAGAAGTTTTAGAATTTGTTAGTAAAGCCATCTAGGAGTGGATTTACCTTTGGAAGAATCTTATTCTTCTACAAATTCAAATTGTATAATTTACAGCTTCTAAAGTTCTCTGGTTGTGTTTTTCGAAGCACTTATCCATGTCATTTAAGTTGTTATGTATTTGGAGATGTAAGGTGGCCAGTCCTCTGAAAAAGGATGAACTTTGGATGTCTACTGCTTTCTCATGAGTCCAATGCATTCTCATGCTTAAGAGCTCCCACCTCTCTAAGGTTGTGAACTTGACTGCTTCTTCTGAAGGAAAGGGAGGTGCCAGAGGCCAACCAACCAGCCAGATAAACTTGATTGCATAACAGGGAGGGTCCAAGAGCATATAAAAAATGCCATTTGGTGGTGGCTCTCTCTTGCCATTTTGCCATCTTGGGCAGAGGTCACTGAGTCCATGCTGGGACTTTGGATGGACATGAGGGGAGGGAGATCATTGTTCTGCCGGAATTGATGTTTACTCTCACTCACTCTGTAAACAAGCCTGAGTAAACTTGTTAAATTTCCCCTGCTTGGAGTTCAGACAGCCTTTCCTTGTTTTGCCTTGGGAAAGGTGGGTTGAGGAGGCAGGACACCTCATGTGTGGGTACCTCCTGGGAGGAAACTCTGCAACCAGGGATATTCTTGTTCTGAGGTTACCCATTGTTTATTATGTTGGCTTTAATAATTTGCTTTATGTAGATGTTTTGTTCCAGGAGCGTTTTGGTTAAATTCTGTATTCTTGTGAGGGACTTAGTGTTAAAAAACCCTAATTTTCCATATCTCAGACTGTGATTTTCTTGGTAAATATGGATATATTACTTGAGGTCCTATTGGAGTAAATGGGTCCCTAATCCATGTGACCAATATTGTGATGAAAAGGCAGTGTTTGTACACAGACATGTAGAAAAAAAATGTGGAGATGAATGCATAAGTAGGAGTTACGTGGAAGAAGTGGAGAAGTGCCAAAGATAGTGTTCTACAAGCTGCCCAGAGCAGAACAGGAGGGTATACCATAGATCTCCCAGGAGAAGTGCAGAGAGTCTGCTCAGCAGCTATTGGGAGGATGGGGCAAACCACCCTGCAGCTTGCAGGAGGAGAGGGAGACTATCTTCCAGTTTTGAGGAGGAGAGGGTAAGAATTCACCCTAGAGATCGCAGGAGGCAGGAGAAAGCTCACCCCACAGCTCCCAAGAGGAAGCCCAGAACAGGGGGTTTGGAGTCTACCCTATATCTCCTAGTAGGAGGGAAGGGTCACCCCTAAGTCTCTCAAGAAGTAGCACCCACCATGAAAACTTGTTCACAGGCTTCTGGTCTCCACAACTGTGAAAGAACTAATTTCTGTTATCTAAGTTTAGGGTATTTCATCATAGCAACCCAGGAAAACTGAGAGCAAAATCTGTGGTAATTTCATTTCTTGGTCTGGGGAGATGGCTCAATGGGAAAAAATGCTTACTGGGCAAGCAGGACTTGAGGTTGGATCCCCCACCATCCAGAGAGAGGTTGAGTGTCCAGGGTTTGCAGTCCGTTCTAGCTAAACAGATAATGCTAGGCTCAGTAAGAGAAGAGAAGACATTTGATATAACGTCTGCTTTCCTTAAGTGCATATGGGAGTGATAACACACACATAACATATTCTCTCTCTCTCTCTCTCTGTCTCACACACACATACACACAGAAACACACACACCACACACCACACACCACACACCACACCACACCCACACACACACACACACACAAAAAAAAAAAATGGGAACCAATTTCTTAATCATGTGTCTTGGCCAGAAGCATGAGCTGAAAAGATTTATCCATGAAACACACAAATGTCCATATCTAATACAACAGAACTGCTTTTTTTTTTTATAAACAGCCAATGATGGTTAATAAGCTAACACAGCTCAGATTAAATATCTCATTGAAGGTTGGTAACTCCTTTGTTGGAGGCATCAACAACCGAGAATAACTGAGAAATTACAATAAAGACCAGAAAAATATCTTAAAAAATAATAAATACAGAAATCAGTGACAGCAATAAATGAAGCTTAGTCAAAGAATTAAATTGGCAGCTGACTACTTCTGGGTGATGAAGAGCTGATTTTCTTAAAGGGAAGGACTCCAGATAGGCTGACTAGACCTCAGTAGATGAACTTGCAGTGAGGGTATCTGGTGACACTGATTTGATTAAATAAGGCTGTGATGGCTAATCCTGGGTGTCAACTTGACCAGACCAAGGAACAAATAAGAGAAAAAGGATATTCGGATTGGACTACCTCAACCCGGATGGCCCACCCCAAATGTGGGCGTTACCTTCTGCTGGCAGGCAGTATTAAAGGCCATGCCAGAAGGATCTGGTCCCTTTTTTCCTGCGGCCTTTGTCTTGCTGCTGTGATCAGCACTTCAGATCCCAGTGTGTACTGAGACCGGCAGATCTCCTGGAATCCATCGGGCCTTCAGCACCAGATTGGGAATACTGAAACATCCAGCCTTGCAGACTGAGCAGTTCCCTGGATTCTCAGCCTACTGTTGGACTCCTTGAACTCTGTCATGTGAGCAAATCAATAAATTGTATATAGCTATATATTTGTCCTGTTGCTTCTGTTTCTTTAGAGAACCCTGACTAATACATAGGCCTTAACACAAATGTCAGAATGGGGGTGGGGGACAGAGTGCCAATGAGGAAAGGGAGGGGTATAAAGATGATTAAGATGTTCTGTATGAAATATGCAGAAATTAAATAAAAGTTTAAATTTTTCTCAGAAATACCTTTTCTTTCTTAATGTAAATGAAGAGATGAAACATTTACACATGGTTATGAAATTTTTATTCCAATTAAATAAGTAAGTGATATCAGCATCTTTTTGTACCACCCCTTAACATTTAGAAGAGGTAAATAACTTAGAGATCAAAATATACAGTAAAATCAAAGACACACGTAACTTAGAGATCAAAATACACAGTAAAATCAAAGACACACCAGCTTTCCATTGCCAACTCTTTCTGTATAAACATTGAATTCAATTTTATGGAAGTATGGCTGCACATCTTAAAATGGGGTTATATCTGTTTTATAAAAAAAATCAGGAGCTCTGTGTGAGGAGAGTCCTCTGGAGGCAAACCTGTCGCCTTGCTTACTCTGCACAGTGTTGGGCCTGCTTTGTCCTGGCCCATGAGGCCCTCAGTAACTTCTTGAGCCTGCTCTAAAGTTTGGTGACCTGTCTCTTAGTTTCAAAAGCCGGTCTCTTCCCCATAAGGGTGACTCAGCATAGCCTGAGCTGAAAACGCCCCTACCTGGATACAACTAATGAGGCGAATTTTATTGGCCCAAAGCTATACCCCCACTCTACGTATTTCCTCTCCCACCTTCTTTTCTCCACCCCTCTGGCCGAGCAAATATAAGCTGTGCTGCCTGACGCAATAAAGTGAGTCCTTGCTTCCATGAGCTCCCAGACTGGTGTGTTCTCTTGCGGACCGTCAACACTCATCATCCTGCTCAGCCCCATCCACCAAGGAGGCCAGCTGGTTCGAGCCTCTTCTCCCCCATCTCTCTTCAGGTGACACCCATACATAGTGGCATGGGATTCCTAGATATTACCTGGAGCTGTGAGGAACTAACTGCAGCACTGTCTCCATAGCACCTTTGCAGTGTGTTCCCATCACAAATGACTCTGTTAAGAAGAATCTGATAAATGGTTAACTTGTAAAGCTTACATAATCCTTGACTAGGAAAACTGAGTCAAATAGGTCATGTTGCGAGCATTCTGTAATAAGTTATTTTGTAACAAAAAATATTTCACACAAAAAAATTCAAAATTAGCTATTTCTTCAAAGATCAGCAGAAATTCTGGAATCAAACACTCCAAGTCCTCCCAGGTCTTATTCAGCCTACAGATAATGAATGAACCCAAGGTCCTCATCTTCAGCACTTTGGTTATTTGCTTTCATATGGATGTGATATTTATCTAGATGAATATAAAATACAATAACAGTGATATTAGTGGAACATGGCATGAAAATCACTACACTCAAATTATTAGGACTAGGTTTAATTTCTTGAACAAACCTGACTCTTTAGGTAGAAAATAATGAACCCCTCAGAAGCATTGCCTTCCTTTACTTTCCAGCTAATTGAGGCAAATGACCCAAGTGTAGGATTTGCCAGAAGCACAGGTTTTATTTAAAATAAAAAGCTTTCTTATCTACACTGAACAGCAAAGAGGGCCTTTGGCACACACATTTGTCTATGAAGGAGGGAAATTTTCATGAATAGGAAAAGCCATGCATTTTGAGTAGATGAACATTTAGGGTAGCTGTAGGTCACCTACAGGCAATGTGTTTTTAATTCTCTGCTCCTTATATGATCTAATTTGTCCTCCTGGGATTGAAAAGCAGATTAATGAACATTATCAGACAATGAGACCTTACCATCTTTCCTTAACATCTCCCATAACCCTTCAGCATCATCCTCATATTTCCTGGTTAATTTAAGCAGTTAGCTTTTTCTAAAGACAAAACACACTAGAGAAAAATGCAAACAAAAGGGCAGAAACAGTCTTCCCTTTGTTGTAAAGCTATTTTAATTATTTTTTTTTTGTTCTTCTTGGGCATTCTATTATTGAATTTATGTGCTTCAGTTTTGCAAATCTGAATACAGAATGAGGGCCTTGCATTCATCTATACAAATAATTACTAATTATTTATGAGCATTGGAACTATTATACAAAGCCTCGGAATACTCAGATAAATATATTCCACTCCTTAAGGGAATGTTCATTCTAATTGGGGAGTGATAGTTTGAATGAGAATGTCCCCCATAGGCTCCAAGTATTTGATCATTTTGTATGCAGTTGGTGGTGCTGTTTTGGGAGGTATGGCCACCTGGAAGAAACCAAATCACAAGGAGTAGGCTTTAAGAGTTCTTACACCTTGCCTGATTTCCAGTCGCTCTCTGCTTTCTGTGTCTGCTTGGAAATGTGATTGCTCTCCTTTCTATTCTAATCACCTCCTCTTTATTCCTCTCCCTCCATTATGGACCCTTACTCCTGGAAGCAGTAAGCTCAAATAAACTTGTCCTATTTTTACATACTTACTTAATTATAATATTTTTGCACACCTAAAATTGAATGTTTAATACATTAACAGGAAGAAGAGTCCAATAGAATTGATTTTTTTTAATTTTTTAATTTTTTATTTATTTATTTATTTTTTTATTGATGCTTTGTGTATTTCATACATCATTTTCCAATTCAGTTCAGGCATATATCCCCTTCCCTTCCCCCCCCCCCCCCCCCCCCCCCATCCCAGATCATGCATTCTGCCATAACTGTCCTGCATCTTTCTCTCAGTTTTTTTTTTTCATTTTTTAGCAATAAGTGATAATTTGTGAGTACAAGCATCCTTCATGTAAAACCAATTTGCAAGCCGTTGTGCCCAAAACCCACACAGCTCATGGGTCCCACCATCCAGCAGGGGGAGCTTGTATGTTCAATCAAGTTGATCAAATGAGTGTCCAGTCTATATTGTTGTAGTTTCACCATTAACCCCAATCGCAGCCCTTACATTCTACTACGCCCCCTCTTCCACAGATTGCTCCCTAGGCTTAGAAAAGGGGCACAGGTGGATGAGAAGCAAAACATTCTACTTTCTCTGGAGCTGATGTCTTGGTCTCTAGTCAGTTCTGGCTGTTTTCTTTCATGGGCTGCCAGCTTGCCCAGGCATAACCTTTCCATCCTACTAATGAAGCACATGCAATTAGATATTTAGGTATTTAAAAAGTATAATATATAGCCTTTCGATCCTACTAATGAAGCACACACAATTAGATATATAGGTATTTAAACAGTACTAATTGTTGTGGTAGGTTACTTTGGTATAGACACAGATGTTTTGATGGTTTGTTAATTCATGAATTACATTTTCTTCTGTTAAGTATGGCAGGGTCTTTGTGTGGTTTATAACATCTCCTAACCATTAGAGGATGTAAGCTTGTGGCATCAGCCGTGGGTTATTCCTCCAAGGAGAGAGCTAATAGCCAATTAGATTTGGGATATACAGACATATGGCTGCCACTGCTGCACAGTATTTCCAGGCAGATGAGGTCTAACAAAGAAGAAAGAAAACAAATGAATCACTCAGAAGATGGAGCAAAGATCTGAACAGAGACTTCACAGGGGAGGAATTAGAGATGGCTGAGAAACACCTTAATAAATGTTCAACATCACTAATAATTAAGGAAATGCAAATTAAAACCACCTTAAGATACCACCTTACTCCAGTAAGACTGGCTAGGATCAAGAAAACAAATGATGCCAAGTGCTGGAGAGGGTGTGGGGAAAGGGGAACACTCATCCATTGCTGGTGGGAATGTAAACTTGTGCAGCCACTATGGAAAACAGTGTGGAGAACCCTTAGAAGACTCAAAATGATCCTGCCATTTGACCCAGTCATACCACTCCTGGGTATATACCCACAAGACTCATCTTACTGCAGAGATACATGCACAGCTATATTTATAGCCACTCTGTTCACAATAGCAAAAAACTGGAATCAACCCAAATGCCCCTCAACTGACGAGTGGATAGAGAAAATGTGGTACATGTACACAATGGAATTCTATGCAGCAGTAAAGAAAGACAACATCATGAACTTTGCAGGTAAATGGATGGAGCTTGAAGACATCACGTTAAGTGAAGTAACACAGTCCCAGAAAAACAAATGACAAATGATATCTCTCATATGTGGACGCTAGTACCAATAACCCAGTTATAGAATTGATTTTTGAACTAGACACTGATATCAACATTACAGTTTTCAAAGAAGTTTTCAATTTCTTCTTGTTTTCCATGTTTCTCAGAGCAATAAATATCCAATTAAAAGGCAAACAGTCCATTGTGTTTGTAAAATGAAGAGTTTATAGAAATATAACAGATATAATTACTATAAATTCTTCCCTGTATAAGTTGCCTTGGCCATGGTGTCTTTCATAGAAACAGAGAAATAGCCACCTTGGTACAAGGTGTGGGAGTTGGCTAGGAAAACCCTGACCATGTGGGATTTGGAGGAAAGTGAAAGACTTGGAAAGTTTGGACTAAAAGCTGATATTGAATGGTATAAGCAGAGCTCAACAGGGCATTCTAGTAGGAAAGTAGAAGAAAGTAATGCTTTTGAAAGGGTGTAGTTTCAGAAGGAAATAAGGACTTACGCAGTACCTAGGATATTTTGGCAGAGTCAGGTTGGAGTCTGCCCACAGTCTAAGAGCTTGCCTGAGGCTAAGTTGAAAAGCGATGGAGGTGGTGGAGGAAATTTCAAGACAGCTTAATATAGAATCAGTAGCATGGTTATGAATAGTGATTTTATGGAGAGCTACAATTAAAGAGAACAAATGAGGCAGAAAGAAATGCAGAATGTACAATTTGGGTTTAAAAACAGCACTAGGAAGATTAATTTTCAAACCAAGTCATGTGCTGAAGGAAAGGCTCTCTTTAATAAGATTAGTGCCATTAAGGGGAGGCCTGGAGATTTGGATTCCAACAATGGAAAGAGTACCTTTAGGGCAAGACCACATTCAGGTTAGCCTCCAACTTGTGAAAGAAAAATGCCAGAGAGGTTTCTCTACTCCTAGAAAACCCTGGCATAGAAGAGCTGCTAATGTGGATGAAGCTGGCCAAGGTACAGCCCAGGCCTGGCAGCCAAAACTGACAGTATCATTCACATGCTGGCTTTAGAGGCCTGAAAGATGCAAGAGCGAAGGCATCACCACTTCTTCTTCTGATGTTTCAGAGAGCTGTTGAGGCCAGGCAGTGTACAGTAGGGTTGTCCCTACATAAAGAACTCCTGAAAGGCCAAGAAACCCTTACAGGCCACCTAGTGAAGCTGTGAAAGTGGGGCCTGGTTGACAGGCTTTATACCCCCAAATGCTGGAGATGTCAGAGCTATGAGATATCTGCCAAGGAGAGCTGCAGACAGGGGGCTATATCAGCTGAAGAGAGAGATGTATGTTGCATCTGAGGGACTGAGCCATATAAGCCCTTTGGAAGCAAAGTTCAGGAAGCTGGTTATGGAGCTACTGGATTTAATGTTTCCCCTGCTTTACCTTGGTCTGCTTTTTGTCTGGTATTTCCTCTGTATTCTCCCATTCCTCCCTTTGGAAACCAATATTTATTTGGTTCCATTGTATGTTGGAAGTACCTAATTTGTCTTTTGATTTTACTGGGATCCACATCAAGAGATTGCTTTGAGTCTCAGAAGAGACTGGACTCTGAGTTTTTGAGTAGTATTAAGACAATTAAAGACTATGTGGATTTTTAAGTTTGGACTGAAAACATTTTGCATTTTATATAGTCAGGAGCTTATGGGGGCAGGAAGTGGAAAGTGGTAGTTTGAATGACAATGACCTTAGAGGCTCTAATTTGAATATTTTTTTCCCCTAAATGATGGAGAGCTTTTGGGAGACTTTAAGTGGTATGGTCCTGCCACAGGATGCATGTCATTAGCATCAGCCTTGAAGGGTTTTTAAGCCTTGCCATATTTTCAGTCTCTGCTTCCTGTATCTGCTTGAAGATGTGATCACTCTGCTTTCTGTTCTGGCTACCTCCTTCCACCATGCATCATCTCCCTTTACAGACTCTTAGCCTGGAACCACAAACTCAGATAAACTCTTCCTTCTGTAAGTTACCTTGGTCATGGTGTCTAACCACAGCAACAAAGAAGTAACTAATATATGGGGTGACAAATGGGTTTTCTATTACCAAAGTGAAACCAAGAAGGAAATGTACACAGGTGTATTAGTCACTTTTCTGTTGCTGGGATAAAACCACCATGACCAAGGGAACTCATAAAAGGAGTTTATTTGAGCTTATGATTGATGGTTCCATGGAATTAGAGTCCATTGTGATGGGAGGCATGGTGGCCAGGGCTGGAAAAGAAAGCCAAGGTTCACATCTCCAATGAGCACAGGAAGTCGAGAGAGCTGTTGTTTTGGTCTCTAGTCAATTCTGGCTGTTTTCTTTCATGGGCTGCCATCAGCTGTTATTTTAAAATACTTTCAAATTCATAGAGAATTTGTAGCAGTATAATGAGATCCTATTTGCCAATCATGCAGTTTCCCTAGCTGATCATGAGTCCCACCTTTGCCTTACTGTTTCCTTACGGATTTTCTTTTTTCTTTGCCTTTCCTATGTCAGATAGGAGTAAGCTGAAGAAATGGTGCCTTACTGACCACTAATACTTCAATGTACATTTACGAGACAAGAGTAGAGGCCGGGCGTGGTGGCACACGCCTTTAATCCTAGCACTTGGGAGGCAGAGGCAGGCGGATCTCTGTGAGTTCAAGGCCAGCCAAGACATCTGTCTATTCTGAATTTTCTTCTTAATTCATGAGTTCAAATTGCGTTTTCTAAACCAGGTATAACATTGCATCTGGAACGGCTGGAAGGGGTGGTTTTCAGAAAGAGATTTCAAGAAAAGACTTGCAGAAAAAGATAACAGAAAAGGAAAGGCCAGCTAATAAAAATTCTGGGAAAGTATATTCCAGTTGGGGAGAACAAGTACCAAAACCCCAGTTAGACCATTATGTTGTAGGATCTACAGCAGGTCAAGGGTGATTGCAGTAGAGTTCAGAGTCAAGAAAGAGTGAAAAGTGGGGTTGTGCAGAGAGGTGGTGGCCCAGCCAAGCACAGCATCACCAATATTTTATGAACTTTATATTAGTGACACTGCTTTCTAAAGAGGATGAAAAAAGTCAGGACTTGAGGGTTTCCTTATATGTTGGACATCATACTATTTGGCTAGCATTTCTGAAGGATGTTTTGGCAGTATGTATTAGAAACCAAAAATATGTATGCTCTTTGATCTACAGGGTCTCCCATAACTTCCAGCTTGGCCTGGAACTCACAGAATATCTGGCTAATCTCTGCTCCCACTGCGGGATTAAGACATGTAACTGTTGTAAGAACTTATCTTAATGACAATAGGACAAATTGTTCAAAATCATTCAAAATTATAGAAAACAGCTTAGAAAAACCTATTAAGATAAAAGATTATAACTGCTTAGCTGCTTTGATAGAGTCACTTTAGCCATTAAAAAGATGATCCAAAGCCAAAGTTTTCATTGGGAAATATATACATACAATGCAGTGAGGAGATACCAGCAATGGAAATTTTTCCATTGGGAAATATTACATACATCATGGAGGAGAAATTTAAAAAACAATAATTTAAGACAAAAAGGGAAAAATGAAATATGACATTTTTCAGGAGAATGAATAGAATTGGAAATTATTATTTCGCTATGAAAGTATCCCAGAATGCAGAGGAAAAGCCAAAATACTGACATGTTTTCTTCTCGATAAGCAGATCCGATTTTGATATAATAAGATATTATATATATATATTTTTTTTTTTTTTCTTTTTTCCTTGAGACAGAGTCTCCCCTGTAAGCCCCAGATGGCCTGGGTATGCACTATGGTAGACCAGGGCTAAACCTTTGACTTACAGAGAGCCATCTCGGCCTCTACCCTGAAGTGCTGGATAAAGACCATGACCAGCACAATACGCTGGCTTTTACTCCCCATAACAATGGATAAAGAAAGAATCTTTATTGATAAAATAAGTTGACAATTATATAAATATCTAGATATATATATATATATATATCGCCATTCATTCACTAGCTAGAGATCATGACAACAGAAAAGGGACCAAGACAGGAGAAAGGAGCCTTGAAAGAAGTATTGGGTGAAGAGAAAAAAGGAATAAAAAAGTAGAATGAATTGACTAAACAGGGGGAAAGGAGTTAGTGGAGGAGGTACCACAAAGAGGGGAGTTAGAAGCTGTGGAGGGAAATTGAAGAATATAAGCTATCATAACAAACTATGGGTGTGAAAATTTTTAATTAAACCCATTACGCTGTATACTTAATTTATTAAAACGTTAAATGACAAAAGGTTAATTATAGTACCTTGCAAGGGAAGAAAAGCAATAAACTAAAAAGGTACAGGAACAAAATCACACACTATTTATTGAAAACTTATTAGTCTTAAATAGGTAACTGTCTAGAAATAAGGATAAAAATTAAAAACCAGATGTATGAAAAATGTGATTTTAAAAACCGGCATTATTGGCAAACAGTTTATTAAGAAAATTTGATTTAGGAACGTCCTAAAAATGTCTTCTGTTCATTTCCTAACCCTGAAAGAAAACAGAAATTCCTAAGAAAAATTAAAATACTAATCTTGCCAAAGTAAGTCTTAAAGTCTACTTCCATTCCCACTTAAAAACAAAAATATTTGTCGCAATAGATGAAAACTATCAATTATACATTTTTGAAAAATAGATTAAATTATAAACTATTCTCTAAAAAACAGAAAATAAAAATGATTCTTTAGCTTTCCTGAGGTTCATATAAACTCCTCCAGCAAACATACATAGGACAAGAAAAGGATACAAGCACAAAAGATGGTAGTTAATAGAATTCAACGTGAAGGGGCAAAAGAAGTACAAATATTCTTCTCATAAGCTGTGTAACAATCAAAATCAGAAAATGATAGCAATCTAATATTATCTTAATAACACTCCTGTTCAAATGTTACCAACCAGTGTTCTCAGTGATGCTTGCAGGATTTATTCTGTGTTCTGCATGTACCTATCCTGTTCTAAATTCCTTCCATGTGGAACAGGGCTTTTGACTTTCCTGGACTTTCATGACTGATACTTTTAAAGACTACAGCTCAGTGACCTTGTAAAAGTTTCTTCAATTTATACTTGATCAGACTCTCTCCTAATTTATGAACAACTAATGCATAAACAGATATACTTGGATGTACAGGGTTACACTGAAAAGGATTCTGAGGTCTTTTCATTGTATCCTGTCAGGAAGTTCATGGTATCAAATATATCCAGTTCAGAGCCAATCTCCAGGTTCTTCCCTACATCTCCACCTGTGCTGTCCCCTTTTTCCTCTGCAATTCCCTTGCCTCTCCTACTCATGGCATTTCATTTAAGTTACAGGTATTTGATTAATTCATAAGCATGTGTATTTATCCTCTAAGCTGAGTGCATTATTCTGGGGGGGGGGCTGCAGCACCCTTTGTTTTCCCATTAAGATTAATAAGTTTTTTTCCTAGTGAGAAGTGTTAAACAGTTAAATACTACACATGCAGATGAGAATGTGTGGGCCATGGGTGTGCTCAGTGTGCATAAACACATTTCTGTATTACATTGCTAAGGTGTAGACTGTTATGAACTGACCTAGCCAATGTATATATGAACAGTAACTCAATATTTCAGTGAAATTTAATGCTTATCAATGGCTATATATGAACGAAAAGTATGCTTGTCTAACCCACAACTATCAGGAAACAAATAGTATACAAGTAATAGTTTATTAAGACACAGAGATAAATTCCAAGTTTAAGTTCTATAGGCTTGGTGAAATATATTACCTTGATTTTGTGAGTTTTAGAAACCATAAACAAGAAAATTGAACCTGTAGTATATGTGATGATTCATAAGGGGCAGAGTCTGCCTGATCATGGTAGTCAGGATCTGGTGGCCAATGGTGAGTGCTGGACCAGGTCAGTTATGAAGGCCACTGGAGAATGGTTATAACCCATAAGTAAAGGAGCATAATATGGTTCTTATACACTGTATATCCAGCAGTGCAGACTCAACAATGCTTTAGATAATCTATGTAGTATGGGATGTATCACACATGTTCTGCCTTCCATGAGGTGTTCTTCCCCCTTGCACCAGGGGGCTTGTAGAATCAGGGTCTAAGCCCTGGTAGGGAGGGGTAGGATTTTGAAGTGAGCCTGATAGAATAGGAGAGAGAGAGAGAGAGAGAGAGAGAGAGAGAGAGAGAGAGAGAGAGAAAAGAAGAGACAGACTCAGAGACAGGACTGGGAGTAATTCTGTGAGGGAAATAATTTGGTTTATTGCTGCAATCCAGGGTTTTTATACAGAACCTTGTGGGGGTTGGGACAAGCAGAAGGCCATATACTCCAGACCACTATAGGAATGTGACAAAGCTTTGCCCAAAGTATCAAAGACAATTGGCTCCAGGCAAGCAAGAGTCCAGGTTTGGAGGTTGTTTGCTAATTGCTAAGTGCTTTTCCCAAATGGGAACCCTACAAATTTATTCTTTGAACACATTAATTTCACTAACAACTCACCAATTTCACATTCTTCACAACAAATAATGTCATTAAATTTACTATTGCAAAACTATTTCTAATACTGAGAATGCTAACTGTTTTGATGTACACTAAAAGCACATCTGTGTGGAAGACTAAGTGGACAAGTTCTGGATAAATATCTACCAAAATAAAAGTGAAGATATCTGTCATTATTCATTAGAATCATCATTAAATCAAATGAGTAACCTGGTATACAGATCAAAGCTACACTCAACCTTGCTCTACTGTATTTGAAACAAATGACAGTAAACATCATGGCCAATTTCTAAGTACTTGAGGGTGATTTACTAAGAATTAAGCATTTTAACATAGCCATTATTATATGGCCAGCGTAAAATGTTAGTAATAATTCCTCAGTAATCAAGCAAACTATAAAACATTCCTTTATACCCCTAAGTGTCCTTCGTTTTAATCTGTACCAACAGTGACCCAACTGAAAATGTAAGTTTCCAGGGGAAAATCATTTTAGAAACAGAACTCTTGTTTCTTGGTATGTTATATCTGTATTATTATCTGCTTCTTTGATAAATTTGTGAGATAAATGAAAATGCATTTTCTTCTAGATTTAAAAATATTACATTTTATCATTATTTTTTATTATGTGTACTATATGCGTGCCCATGTGTAGATATACTCATTAGAGTGCAGGGCCCATAGAGCCAGGAAAATGAATAGATCTCCTGGAGCTGGAGTTCAGGAGGTTGACTATCATCCAACCTGGGTTGTAGGAAATGAACTCTGGTGCTCTGTCACAGATCAAAGACATCTGTCTATTCTGAATTTTCTTCTTAATTCATGAGTTCAAATTGCGTTTTCTAAACCAGGTATAACATTGCATCTGGAACGGCTGGAAGGGGTGGTTTTCAGAAAGAGATTTCAAGAAAAGACTTGCAGAAAAAGATAACAGAAAAGGAAAGGCCAGCTAATAAAAATTCTGGGAAAGTATATTCCAGTTGGGGAGAACAAGTACCAAAACCCCAGTTAGACCATTATGTTGTAGGATCTACAGCAGGTCAAGGGTGATTGCAGTAGAGTTCAGAGTCAAGAAAGAGTGAAAAGTGGGGTTGTGCAGAGAGGTGGTGGCCCAGCCAAGCACAGCATCACCAATATTTTATGAACTTTATATTAGTGACACTGCTTTCTAAAGAGGATGAAAAAAGTCAGGACTTGAGGGTTTCCTTATATGTTGGACATCATACTATTTGGCTAGCATTTCTGAAGGATGTTTTGGCAGTATGTATTAGAAACCAAAAATATGTATGCTCTTTGATCTACAGGGTCTCCCCATAACTCCAGCTGGCCTGGAACTCACAGAGATCTGCCTATCTCTGCCTCCCACTGCTGGGATTAAAGACATGTACTTTGTAAGAACTTATCTTAATACAATAGGACAATTGTTCAAAATCATTCAAATTATAGAAAACAGCTAGAAAACCTATTAAGATAAAAGATTATAACTGCTTAGCTGCTTTGATAGAGTCACTTTAGCCATTAAAAAGATGATCCAAAGCCAAAGTTTTCATTGGGAAATATATACATACATTCAAGTAGGAGATACACAATGGAATTTTCATTGGGAAATATATACATACATTCATGTAGGAGATACACAATGGAATTTCATTCAGACACAAAAGGGAAAATGAAATAATGACATTTTTCAGGAGAATGAATAGAATTGGAAATTATTATTTCGCTATGCAAAGTATCCCAGATGCAGAGAAAGCAAATACTGCATGTTTTCCTCATAAGCAGATCCTACTTTTGATATATATATATATATATATATATATATATATTTTTTTTTTTTTTTTTTCTTTGAGACAGAGTCTCCCTGTAGCCCCAGATGGCCTGGAATTCACTATGTAGACCAGGCTAACCTTGAACTTACAGAGAGCCATCTGCCTCTACCTCCTGAGTGCTGGGATTAAAAGCATGTACCACCATACCTGGCTTTTTACTCCCCATACCAATGGATAAAGAAAGAAGTCTTTATTGATAAATAAGTTACAATTATATATATATATATATATATATATATATATATATATATTCATTCACGTAGCTATAGATCATGACAACAGAAAAGGGACCAAGACAGGAGAAAGGAGCCTTAAAGAAGTATTGGGGAAGGAAAAAAAGGAATAAAAAAGTAGAATGAATGTGACATAAAAGGGGAAAGGAGTTAGTGGAGGAGGTACCACAAAGAGGGGAGTTAGAAGCTGTGGAGGGAAATTGAAGAATATAAGCTATCATAACAAACTATGTGTGAAAATGTTTTAATTAAACCCATTACTCTGTATACTAATTTATAAAACTAATGACAAAAGGTATACATTATGTACCTGCAAGGGGAAGAAAAGCAATAAACTAAAAAGGTACAGGAACAAAATCACACACTATTTATTGAAAACTTATTAGTCTTAAATAGGTAACTGTCTAGAAATAAGGATAAAAATTAAAAACCAGATGTATGAAAAATGTGATTTAAAAACCAGGCATTATATGGCAAAACATTTATTAAGAAAAATTTGATTTAGGAACGTCTAAAAATGTCTTCTGTTCATTTCCTAACCCTGAAAGAAAAAGAAATTCCTAAGAAAAATTAAAATACTAATCTTGCCAAAGTAAAGTCTTAAAGTCTACTTCCATTCCCACTTAAAAACAAAAATATTTGTCGCAATAGATGAAAACTATCATTAAGTACATTTTAAAAATAGATAATATATAAACTATTCTCTAGAAAACAGAAAATAAAAATGATTCTTTAGCTTTCCTGAGGTTCATATAAACTCCTCCAGCAAACATACATAGGACAAGAAAAGGATACAAGCACAAAAGATGGTAGTTAATAGAATTCAACAGTGAAGGGGCATGGTGGTACACACTTCTAATCCCAGTACTTTGGAAGCAGAGACAGGAGGATCATTTTACTTTTCAGGACCAAAATGAGACCCTGTCTCAAAAAAAATTCAAAAGTGAAAACTAAAGACATATATCATGTTGTAATGAGGTTTTGCAAGGATTCAAGATGCCCAAAAGTATCATACCAACTCCTAATCATGGGCTATAAAACTTGTGAAATCTGCCCTCTTTACTCATTTTTACTCAACTCTGTATCCATTGTGACTAGATTCTGAGAATACAAACTTCTGTGTCTCATCTGCCACAGCGTTAAGCTCATTCCTGCTACACAGTTTTGGTGCTTGGATTTCTCTCTTCCTGTTTTCAACAGCTTTCCAGTTTGCAGCTCCTCCATGCCTCACTGTAAGCTAAATGTTTCCTCAGGAACACTTTGAAGAAGCCCTTTCCTTCGGCAACCATCGTAGCTGTTCTTGCAGGCCTTTGCATTTCTCAACATCTTTTAGTGCCCAATCTTGGAACTCAGGCCGCTTGAGGGCAAAGATGCTGTTTATCATGTTTCCAGAGCATGAAATTGACTTTTGTGTTTATGTCAATCACATGAATAGTGGAACAAAAGCATCTGGAGCCTCAGCCACATCATTCCTAATAATGAATGCCTACGCACTACAAAGATACTTTGTGAGAAGTAAACAAGATGTAATCTTGAAAATCTATTTCAACATAAGAATGAACTATTGTTTATGTGGTTATCCCCATAATAGTCATCATCTTAATTGTTCTCCTCATGGCATAACCAGTTAGAATCACACAATGCAGTTCTCTCCTAGTGCTTGTCAACTTCATTTATTCGAGGTGGGTCTTGTGGCAGCTGGAAGCTGTAATTATTTCCAACATTCCCTCTAAACATAGAATTCACCGCTATCCTGAAAGCTAGAATTATTGCTATCATATTTTGCTCCCAATGAACTATGCCAAGGAGGGTTATGTATGCTTGTTACCTTGTAAACAGATGAGCAATGTCCACAACGAAAATTGAGATGCTGTTCTCAAGTGAAGGCTTGTCTGGCTTTTTAAAAAGCCCTCAATAAGAAACACAGCAGTCTGAGCTGACTGTGAATAGAAGCCATCCAGGATGAGACAGGCTATTTTTACCAGCAAGAAAGGAAGAATTGATACACCCCAAAACATTAACTTTTTTTTTTAATTTATTTTTTTTATTGATGCTTTGTGCATTTCGTACATCATTTTCCAATTCAGATCAGGCATTTTTCCCTTTCCCTTCCCCCCCACCCCCACCCCATCCCAGATCATGTATTCTGCCATAACTGTCTTGCATCTTTCTCTGTTTTTTTTTTTTTTCCTTTTTTAGCTATAAGTGATAATCCATGAGTACAAGCATCCTTCGTGCAAAACCAATCTACAGGCTGTTGTGTCCAAAACCCCACAGCCCCACCATCCAGTGGGGGGTGACATGTTGTTTATTCAATCAAGTTGATCAAATGAGTGTCCAGACTACATCGCTGTAGTTTCACCATTCACCCCAATCGGAGCCTTTACATTCTACCACGTTGTGGGGATAGCACAGTGGTGAAAGGCTGAGGATGAGAACCACAAGAAACATTAACTTTTAATGCAAGGCCGAGCTTTACAAAGGAGTCCCAGGGTACACCTATTCTTAACTTTCTTCTGTTTGGCTAATATCTATGAGTTTCTCTCAGATCAATTATTTTGGTATTAAGTAGCAATACTGAACAAGTGAATACTCAGCAGATAAGAATCCTTACTTCCAGAAGCCACAAGGACAGTCAGTCACATTTTGACTTCAAGTGCAAAAGATGTATAAACATTAGTGCAAGTTTCAGGATTCTTATAGCTTGAAAATTGGTTTTATATATGTAATTCTATTGAAGGAGTATATAACAATAAATTTCATCTTATGTAGGAAATGTAGCTTCCCCAGAATCACTTAGTGAGTATGTGGGCAAATGCAGGTTACCTATTTCCCAGGCCACTACTTTCTGAAATCCATAACCTGGCTATGGTGGTCTCAGGTGATGGTGCAGTGGTCCCTACAGTACAGGTCATAGTTTCACGTCTGTCATGTGACAAGATCATGTCAAATATTCAGAGAAGGAAAAGGTTACTACCTGGAAGGATGGACAAAAGGATTACTTTAAGCATATGCAATTTCCATAGAGACCAAAACATGGAACAGAGCTTGCCCAGTATTCCCATGACCTGTGGGGACTTATGAAAGAATTTCATCTGAAATCACTGTATAGTATGCAGAATAAACTTTCACTGTGAATGGAGAGAAAATAAGATAACCCCTGAAGAAGTGCCAGCGAGAGACAGTGTGTAAAGCAGAGACAATATGGAGAAGCTGTACCCTCATGACACTGTATCATGGAAACGCGACCCTGAGTTTATAAAGAATTGACTATAGGAGAGCCAGCAGCATGGTACATGCCCTTGGGGGTGAGTGGAAGGGTTTGTGGAACAGGAGCTTTCTTCAGGGATAAATTGGTTTCTTTTAAAATAACCAGGATAAAAGGAATTAACCAAGTAAACTTTACGACACCATTGTGAGGCCAGATTTAATTAGTGTGGTATAATGAGAGTTCACTCTGGTGGGGAATTCAGCCTGGTTTCAAAGCAATCAAGTGAGGATTTATATAGGATGCAGCTTCAGATATTGTTGAGTTCTCCCTAAAGACTCCACTACCAAGATGGCTACTTAAAGAGGGAGTGTTACTCAGGATTCAACTTTTCCCTGTTATATGCAGAAGAAAGAGACACCAGTTGTGGAAAATTTAGAAGAGATTAACATTAAACTAATCAACAAATATGAATACAAAAACACCATTGTTCTATTTTTTTTAATTTTTAAAAAGTCAATTTATTTCTAATTGGTAGCAATGAAAAACTGAAAATGGAATTAAGATAGCATTTGCAAAAGTATCAAAATTATAAAATACAAGCTAAATACATGATTTGATCATTAAATTGTACAATATACTATGGAAATAAAGAATACGTAAATAAAATCTTGATGCCTCTCAGCCATAGCAGGTTGATCTACAGAACTTATGCAGACACTATCACAATTTCTAGCTATTTTTCTTGTTTCTATAATTGACAGGCCAAGTCTACAATTCATAAAGAAACATAAATATTTGAGTAACCAAAATAAACTTTACATATAAGGCAAAACTGAAGGTGTCACAGCTCCTGGTTTGAAAATTTCCTGTAAAACTATCACAATTAACCTAATATATCCCTACATAAGGATAGGCTCATTTCACTATGTGGTATTGGGATTCAGAAGTTAGAAATGAACTTTGACTTTTACAGTCAACTAATTTTCCTTTTTATATAAATTTAACAAGTTTTATTGAACATGTTTTGAAATCAACTAATATTCCAAATCATGTTCTATTTTTAGAATACTGTCTTAATCTTATTATTTGCATACAGTGAAATAAGCATATACAGGAAATGAATTGACACATATGTCACATATAATTATAATCACACATAGAAAATTTCTATTGTATATTTGTGCATTTGTGCAAATGTACGTATTTAGAATGATTACATTTCACTTGAATTGTGATCACACTGTGTGTAGTCTTGTTTCCTGTCTTTCCCCATCACTTTGCAATCTGAACATTATTTTATGAAATCCAAAATGTTAACCTCATATCTTCCAAGCTCCAGTTTCTGGAGCGGTCATGCAAATAATGGTTTGCTAGAGAGCTATCTCTGAGTCACCCAGAATGAAGATGTTTCTTCCTGCACATGTTCACTTGCACTTTGGTGGACTTTTTCGCCTGCAAATGTTCCATTACTAGAGATCAGGGGATTCTCCTCCAGACTAAGTCAACTACCATTGGGTAGATCTCAAAAAAAGGGTCTCATAGAGAAGGATGCATTTCTTTTTTTTTTTTTTTTTTCAGCTGATGAGTGGGAATAAACTATTTACGTTTTCTTTTTCTTTAAAAAAAAAAAATATATATTTATTATTATTATATATATAATCTAGACCCGTGTCCCCCTCCATCCCCCCACCCCACCAGAGCTCATGCATTCTGCCAAACATGCTTTTCATCTCTTTTTCAGTCTTTCTCAATATTCTCCATGTGGAAGTTGACTGTTTTGAGCAGAGGTTCACTGTTTCAGTCAGTTCTTTGATGTAGTCCTTTCTGTTGTTGTTGTTGTTGTTGTCTCCAATAAGCATCACTCCCAACTGCTTTGGACAAAAGCTCAAGGGGCCATGCACAAGAAATACTTACAACTAGGTAATTGGCACTAGCATCCACAGATGAGGGATACCATTCATTGCATGGTATTCAATGACATGTTTCTGAGTTTTCCTAACATTCAATCAACTTTGCCAGAAGATAAAAAATAAACAGAGGTGATTAAAGTTTAGTGAACAGGGTTTAGGGTGGGAGATGAGCTGAGTGCTGGCCATGACAGTCCTGGAATCTAAGGCAAGGAAGAGAAAGTTAAGCCTTGACTGCACTCACAGTTTCCTTGTTTTGTTCAACTATGCTGAGGTGTAAGTTGCTCAACCGTCAAATTCCCCAAATGACACAATACCTTGAAAAATCACATTTGCCGAAGTGTGAATATTTATTTTCAATAATCCACAGGTACAGAAATGGGGGAAATAGTCAGCTTATGAAAGACCATTATCTATTTCTTAGGAATCAAATCCAGCATGGGTCGTGAAGCCCCAGGCGTGATGGACTTTGAGTTAGAAGAAGAAAATCCTCTGTCTCTCATATTCATGTGGAGAACTATTAGGTCAAATATACCTATGGCATGCAGTAACATGACTTTCACATACAGGATATCTGAGTCTACAGGAGGCATTAGTTTTCCCACTGCAAATATTCATGCATCTTTTCCTGCTATTGATAAAGATTTGGGGGTCTCTGTAGGAAAGTATCATATTTTGTTTCTTCTTTGACCATCTTCCACTTTGAGACATACCCTGGACCTTCTGACTCCCAACAGTCAAGGTCTACTAGCTATACTCTTGGGACAGTAGGCATCTCTCTAGAACTTACAGTTTTTCCTTTCCTTGAGATAGATAACTCTCGTAAACACAGTATATTTCCTGTGTGATAACCATTATAAACTTACAAAGTATTAATCATTAATTAATGTCTTCATTTCTCTTATTTATAAATATATCCATATTTAAGGAGTCTTTCATTAGCTTCATAAAGAAACAGACATGTCAGACAATGATAAACTAAATGACACAAACAAGGACAAACTTTCAAAATTCAAGATGTTGATCTTTATTTTATTAGTAACTAGGGGAATGCTGGATATGCTACTTGGACTCTAGGAGCTTCATTCTTTTCAAAATTATGATGATAAGCAAAACATTCTTCAAGCTCTATTCAACCACATTTCTTGCCTCTAAAAGTATTTAAAGCCAAATTAACCTTGAACTGTCAATGTTATTAATCAAATAATCTTTAGTCATAAAACTGACATTCTTTGATTTGATTTTA
The DNA here is from genome assembly GCA_009823505.1 of Rhizomys pruinosus. Classification (NCBI taxonomy): domain Eukaryota; kingdom Metazoa; phylum Chordata; class Mammalia; order Rodentia; family Spalacidae; genus Rhizomys; species Rhizomys pruinosus. Next base: position 828,069 of record VZQC01000887.1, on the reverse strand, counting down.
AGTAACAATTACATTACTCTATCATAGTTCCTTGGGTGACTGTTGATTATTTAAAAATCAAGGCAGGGATGATAATTGTGGAGGCCTAGCAAGCTGGAGAGACTCAGTCATTCCACAGGCCTCCTGCAACCTCACCTTCACTATTGGAGGCTACAGAATGATCTAGGCACAGTCTGATACTCTAAGGTTCAAGTATTAAAGAAATAAGAAGGGTTCTGCCCTGAAAACTGATTTGTGGGTTAAGGGATCCCATGGAACAAGCTAAGAGGTTGTTAATGCCAATGTAGGGAAGCATTATCCACCCTGATGTGTGAGAAGGAGAGATGAGAATTTGGTCACTGGTGAAAGGACAAGGTTTAGAAAACCACAGAATTCTTTCTACTAAAGATGAATAAACCCCAGCATAGTAACTCTCATAATTCTTGCTATACTTTGGGAAAAGTGATTCCAGTCTGTGGTGGTTTGCATGAGTGTCCCCCATAGGCTCTAAGTATTCAGACATTTGTCTCCAGTTGGTGGCGCTGTTTTTGGAGGTCTTAGAAGGTGTGGCCATGCTGGGGGAAGTGTGTCACTGGGGGCAGGCTTAGTGAGTTTTAACAAGCCTCTGTGGTCTACAGTTGCCCTTTCTGTTTCCCGTACTCTTTGCTAGATGTGACCCTCGGTTTGCTGCTTCAGATCCAGCTGTCACGCCTCCCGCCACAATGGACTCTAATTCCCTGGAACCGCCAATTGTAAGCTCAAATAAACTCTTCCTTTTATAAGTTCCTTGGTCTGGTGTTTTATCACAGCAACAGAAAAGTGACTAATACACAGTCTTTCATTTGATTTTAATTGTTGAATATTTTGTCAATATTTTCAAATGCTAACTAGTGAATTTTAGTTTCTGACTCTGCTTTGTGCAAAGCCTCTGATTTGTTCAAGTTGCATTCTGAGGGATCTAATGACAAAGGCCTTCTAACATGCTAACATTGAATTTTGGCTCCCTTCCCTCCATCACTATCCAGGTAGTGATCATAGAAGTCAGTCTGAGATCCTCATGGGGAATGTACAAACCAATCTATCAGTATCCTGCCATTTCCACTGGCACTTAAACTGCTTCCTGAACACTATGGATATCATCAAAGTATCACAGTAGAAATTATAAGAACAATAAAATTATGTTAAGACTGGAGAAAGAAATCAATAGCTTTAAAAAGCACATAAAATGGTAATGTGATGAAATGAAAACAGAAACAGACCCAGGTCTAATATCTAGTAAATGCAGGAAGCAGAAACAAAACAGGTTCTCATATCTAGTCAAGTTCTAGTACCCAATGTCCACAAATTGGGCTTCACTTTGGAACTTTATACCTTGAGCCACAGCATGAACTAGACCAGAGTTCCCCCAGCATCTGAATATTTCTCAGTGGGATGATGAAGCAGGCTTAACACAGGCTGATGACTCCTGGATTACCCAGATCCATAAGATCTATGTCAGGAACAAGAAAACTAAGATATAACCTGATTATTTACTTTGTAATGAGAAAAATGCTTAAAAACTACATATTGCATTTTTATATTTATTATGTCACTGAATAAAACATGTCCACTTTTAATAAAAAATTTAGTTGAATTTTTGTGATTTTCATATAATATAATTTGATAGCATTTAGGTCTTCTCCCTTATTTGCCTCTCTCCTTACTGTCTGCTTCCCAATTCAATGCTCTCTCTCTCTCTCTCTCTCTCCGCTCGCTCTATTATATATTATATAATAGATATATATATATCTATATACATATATATATATATGTATATATGGGTTTTTACCCATTCCCCATGTCTATGTTGGGATTTTTTTGGTTTGAGTTTGCATGTACTTGTGCACCCTGTAACCATTGCTGTGTATTCATATGAATAACGGATTAGATGTTTGAAGAACTATTTTCCTGTTGTCTTCCAACATCTCTGTCTCTTACAATATTTCCAGGAATAATTTTTAATTTTTAATTTTAATTTTATTTATGTATATGTGTGTCTCTATGTGTGAATGCTACCTGGTGAGGGAGATATGCCAGGATGGCAAAACTAGGGCATTGGTTTCCCTGCAGCTGGAGTTCCAGGTTGTAGTGAGCCTTCTGAGCTGGATGCTGGGAACCAAACCTCCAGAAGAGCAAGTGCTGTTAACCACCAAGCCATCTCTCTAGGCCAACAGTAAGAATGTCTTGATTCAGAGATAAGAATAACTAGGGGGAGAGTTATGAAAATAATTCTCAGTTATGTACATGGATAGTTAATATTCACCTAGTTTAAAAACAGAGGATTCATGATGATTCAAAAAATATGCTTCAAAATTTTTTAATTTTTTGATACCCTCACCTTCAAGAATAGAATGTCATAGGATTTATTATATACTATTTCTGGAAATAGAATTTTAAAAAGTGGGGTCTTCTCCCTCCCATTCTTCCCTTCACTTCTTTCCTCCATTCATTTGTTCTGAGGTAAATCGTTTTCCATGCTAATCTGAGCTGGATTAATGTTATTCTATAGATTTCTGGCCAACATCCAGTGCCAAACTGAGGTTCTCTAGCTTCAAGTAACTGAGATTCATCTTCCAACAGCCACTTCAAAAAGGGCTCCTTAACTTTTCCTAATCTTTTAAAACATGAGACCACTCTAGATGGTTAAATACTTACCATCTTCTTAAGATCTCTATGGGAAGCCAGGCATGATGGTGCATGCCTGTGATCTCAGCACTTGAGAATTATAGACACAGGAGGATCAGAATTTCAAGGGAACCCTGAGCTATATGGCAAATTCAAGAGAACCCTGAGAATGTATTTGAAAACACAAGTTTAACTTTATAGACACACACACACACACACACACACTCGCAAAACTACATGAAATTCAGGCTGGAGTTAGTAAGGGGGTGAAGATGGGGCTGAGGGTCAAAATGGGGTTACAATGTACTGTATGAAATTTGTAAGAAATTCAGTAGAGAATGAAGATCTAGTGGGAAAGATCTCTCTATTGTTACTGAGAGAAATGAGCACTTGCATCTGTGTTTCTCTCCAGCCATGACCGTGTGACAAGTCAAGTCACTGAACTGTTCTAGCTTATTTTCTTCAACTTTCAGGACTGACATAGATATTTAAATTCCTCTTCAGTTCTGACTTCAAAAGTCATACTGCTTTCCCTTAACCTCATCTGCCTTCTGTTGAGATGAAACTGCACATTGACAAACAGAGTGGCTTTTTTATAGTCCAGACACTTTATACCTTTCTGGTCTGAATTTCAAGAAATCATTTCCTTGTGGGACAAATAAAATTGACTTTTTAAAATGTTCAGTTTTGTCTCTTCCTTTGATTTTACAACATGAGTGTTCTGACATGTGGATTTAGTGATTCAGATAAAATCCTAGCGTATTCTCACAAAACTACTTTTATGTGTTCCCTGGGTTCCCAGAAGATTGACAGATAATGTAGTGTCAGAGAAACAAAAGGGAAAATGGACATTTGCAAGGTCATAAAGGTTTGCTTTATGTCCTGGTCTTGTTTGTACCACTAACTGTGATTACCTTAAAAATAACACATCTCTCTCTCTCTCTCTCTCTCTCTCTATATATATATATATATATATATATATATATATATATATATATCCCATACATCACCTTATGAGCTAATAAAAGCAAAGATAAATGTTTCATCCATAGAATATTGTGCTGTTTATTGGACACATAGGTGTACTGGTAAAGAATATTAAAGTCGTAGATTTCTTGAGGGCTGGAAGAAAGCCTAGGATTATCTCATGCAGTGATTTCTAATCTAAGGTTCCCAGAGATCTATTCTTAAATATTTGTAAAGCTTGATATAAATTATATAAAGATCTATGATTGAAATACAGAAAATATCACAGAAAGTACAGACTATAGGATTAGGGATTATAATAGTCATCTCTTAGGTGTTATTGGTCCTGTCTATTCATAGATAAGGAACTTAGATAAGTGTTTTATTTTCCATAACCGAATTCACATACTGGTGTCAGAACTCACAAGAATCGCTCACTTGGATTCAATGTTTCCTTCACTTTTCCTTCTGACTAAAATTACTCAGTCTTTGAGATATCTAGGAAAGAACTCAGATGAAACACACAGTATAGTTTAGCTAGATAGAATTTATTACAGAGTGATGTGATGTGGAGCAATCTCTAGGGATGACGTGAAGAAGGGCAGAGAGACTATTGTGCCACTTACATATCTAGGGAGCTCCATGCTTTCTTGAAGTGTCTGGAGTAGGTAGCTTCCTATGGGGCATTTTCCTGTTCAAGTGCATGATAAACCCATTAAGATGAATTCCAACTCTGTGTGTGTGTTATATGTGTGTACGTGTTTATATGTGTACTTGTGTGCATGTGGACACATGTTGATGTGTGTAGGCATGTGTGGAGACCAGACGTTAATGTTAGGTATTTTCCTAGTTGCTTTCCACCTTACCAGCTCAGAGTGAATCTCTCATTGAACTTATATCTGGCCACTAAACCACTGGCTGGCCAGTAAGCTCAGGTATCCACTTGTCTCTGTCCTGCCCCTCCCCCCGGTGTTAGAATTATAGACGTGAACCTCATGCCCCTCTTTTACAAGGGTTCTAGTGCCTAAGGTCCTCATGTTTTCTCTGAAAGTGCATTATGGACTGAGCCATCTCTCCAATACCATAGATTAGCTTTTAAGGGAGGGGACAGTGGCTTGTCTTCCTTCTTTACCAGTGGTAATCTTTAGAAATTTCAGACAGTTTAGAATGTCATGTTTCCACCTAGAAACATAAATAACATACAGATCTCATTCTTGTCACCAGTAATCAAAGTCCTACAGTTAAAGTTCTTGGTTTTCAAGCTCCTGATTATGAAGGGGAAGTCCATTCTTTTTTTTCTAATTTTATTTATTTCTGTATGTGTATGAATGTACTGTCTGCATGTAGGTTTGTGCGCCCCTGTCGTGCAATGCCGCGAAGGTCAGAAGAGGGTGTCTGATTCCCCTAGAACTGTAGTTCTCCTAGAATTGAAGTTTCAGACGGTTCTCAGCCACCATGTGGGTGCTGGGGATTGAACCTGGGTCCTCTGTAAGAGCCGTCGGCGCTCTTAACCACTAGGCCATCTCTCGAGCCCAGAAGTCCATTCTTAAAATGTTTCCAGCTTATTACTATCTGACTAGGTACCTAATGTATCTATCCGCAGCCTTGAGAGTGCTCAGATAAACACTTCCAAGGAGCACACTCATTAGTTGTTGGCTTCACACACACTTTTCGTAATCCACTGAGATGATCACTTTTATTTCTCTTTTTATACTGGTATCTTTAAATTGTTGTGTTATAGTTTGCTTTCAGTCCAGCTCCATAAAATTTAGTGATCAACACAATTATTCAAGTTGTTACTATTATAAAAATACATTCACTGAGCATCTATGTAAAGAGATTTCCTTCTTTAAATAAATACTTCATTCAAAGTTACTATAATTTTCCTTGATAGGGTTTAAAATTTTATTTATTGTCACAATTGATGCCTATAACAAAGAGGTTGGTGGGATTTATTATCAATATTTTTGAAATGTGGAAAAAATATCAGAATAATGTAGCTAAAATATATATTTTTTAAAATTTTAATTGAGTATTCATACATTTTATACAATGGTTCCTAATTAAATTTAGAACCCCCTTACATGTCCCTAATCACTCATTGGAACTTGTGAGCTGCATCATCCATGTTAAGTCCTATTCAGTCAAGCTTTTGAACTTAGATGTCTTTCTGTCCAAATTCATCCACTGGAGTCTAGTCAGCACATCTAGAAATCTTAAATAAGGCAAACTCCCTCACCCAGCAATAATCAGTCTCTAGTAGTTCTCAGTCCAGGGCTAGTCTACCACCCATTTCTCTTGCTCAAATCTGGGACCTTGTCTGATTGAGTTAGCATGGGACCCATGCCTGATGTCAGTATAGCCACAAGATCACATGTACAAGCTTCCAGTGGCCTGAAAGCATCTGCTTCCCTATGTTCATGAACCAAAGTGCTGTCAATGGGAGTGAACTCATGGGTGGAACTGTAAAGTCAGCCAAATGTACATGGCTGGAGAGGACATAGATCCTAGAGAAAATCCTATCTTTTTCATATTTCTAGAAAAATGAAATTTCTTACCATATGCTAAATATGGAATCTTATATTTACAGATAAGCATACCATATACCAATCATCAAAGAAACTTCTCATTACAACACATAGAGACTACTTCAGAATCCCACAACTGGCCAGACACAGAGAATATATATCTGAAAGATGTCCAGTCCTAGGTGACACATCTGTATGACTGAAATGACTCCATTTTGTACAAAGTACACATCTTAAACTTATTCTTAGCTCAAGGCTTCAATAACAAATTGCAGAAAACCCTGACCCCTTCCACTTTCTGAGGCATATGCATCTACTGACCACCTGCTTGCTCAAACCTTGATTAACCAAGTTAAAACATAGACTTTTGTGAAATGATTACCTGCTGGTTTTAGCTTCTGTAACTTGTTTTCCTGCTAGTACCAGGGTTCCCTGACATTATCCTACATAACTAAAATTCCACAGGCAGGCTGGAGAGATGGCCTAGCGGTTAGGAGTGCCAACTGCTCTTGCAGAGGATCTGGGTTCGATCTTCAGCACCCACATGGCGGCAGAGAACCGTCCTTAACTCCAGTTCCAGGGGAATCCGACACCCTCTTTTGACCTCTGAGGCATTGCATGACACGGGTGCACAAACCTACAAGCAGACAGTACATTCATACCCATAAAATTCCACAGGCAAGGCAGCTGTGGATTTTGCCTTTAAATATACCCCCTCATCTTGGCTGCAGTTTCAAATCCAAATAGAAACTGTATGCTAGCAATTGCTTCAATAAATCTTAGTTGATTAAAATCTGGACTTGAGTCTAGTGGTCTTTTTCCAGTGGTCTCAAGCTCTGTTCCACATCTACAATTGACCCTCTGCACCTAAGTCTAGTGGAGTATAACAGAATGAGGTGCAGTGAGAAAACAAAATATGTTAATGATCAAAATTATATTACCAAACTAACCATGTTGGTGAATGCTTATATTTATCACATCCATGAGGGTGAGCCAAAAGGACTGTGATTTCAAAGCCAGTTTGTGTGACATGGAAAGATCCTGTGTCTCTATAAAAATATAACTTATTTCTGGTCAGCTGTCTTCCATGTTTAATTGAAAACCTTTATTTTGCTTGGTAATTTAGGAAGAGTAAGTCAATCTATAGGCAATATGCCTGAAATAAAGGGGGGTAGATTTAAGTCTTAGCTTTGTCAGATTTGTGAGTTTATTCAAACATCTTCTCTTTCCTGACTCCCATTCTATTCATTTAAGGAATAATATTATAAAAGAGAGAAAGAGGCTCATTTTTCAGTAGTCTCCTTCTACTTTAGTACCTAAGCTTTGTCTCTTAGGCTTTGACTCATTTCTCTAGGCAGAGGAGAATGTAAATGAGTAGACAAGATATGAGTATGGCATCATTTTTCTGTTTGGCACTGTATGTTAAACATTTTAAAATAGAAAGGAAATCTACAGAATGTGCTCTTAGTACTCAGTCCGGCCTGGGATCCTTGTGGCCTTAAGCACAATGGCATGAGGCTTTGTCTGCACTAAAGGCACTGACTGGCCTAAGACAGGCTTAAATACACAGACTGGGCCAAGCTCTGCCAAGATGCTGACAAGGATTCTGCAGTGATCTGTTAAGCCTCTCATCTGTGCTATTGCCAGCTGCTCAAGCTGGCAGTGTTGTGCAGGGCTTCACAGGTCATTGCTGAGGGAATTGTGCCAAATGGCTTGGGGATGGATGACTGAGGACCAAATGTACATCCTGTCTTGTGGCAGCACAAAACATAACTGTTGTTACTACTTTTGGAAGTTTTCAAAACATCGTGTTAAATAGCCCCTGACAAAAGAAATTAGCACCAAATCAACACAAGGAACTTATTCTAAATCAGAAAAGCTGAAGGGCCAAAGATGACCCTCTAACTCATCACCATGGATTTTCTAATTTCTCTCTAGCTTGGTTAATTTTGTCCTCGTGATTTTATGATTAACTTGCTCTAAGAGCTTCTTAACTGAACTTGTTGCTTTAAATTTTACTCTTTCTGACTGTTACAATCAATTTTATACAATACTGCCCATTTTTGGAATGTTTCCCTTATCTTTCAAAATCAAATTCTAATTTTCTTGCTGTGTTGGATAGCTTAAGTCATCAACTTGACACACCTGGGTAGAGGGAGCCTCAACTGAGGAATTTCGTCCATTGGGTGGACCTGTGGCCATGTTTGTAGGGTATTGTTTTGATTTTTGAAGGATGTGGGAGGGCCTAGCCCACTGTTGGTGGTACCACAACTGGACATGTGGCCCTATATTTTATAACAAAGTAAGCTGAGCATGGGTCATAGGAGCAAGCCAGTTGCAGCCTATCACTGTGGTTTGTGCTCCAGTTTCCTTCCCTGACTTCTGTCAGTGATGAACTGTGTGACCTGGGAGATATAAGACAAAATAAACCCTTTGCCAAGCTGGGTTTGGTCAGTATTTTTAAGCATATCACTAGGAGATAACTAGGACAGAAATTGGTACCAAGAGTGGAGCATTACTGTGAAGAACCCAACCAAGTGGATTGTTGGAGGAATGTGGAAAACTTATAAAGTTTGAACTAGAAAAGTGGTTGAATGTTATAACTAGAGCCTAATGGGCAATTCTAGTAGGAGCCTTGAACAAAGTAGTGCTGAGAGCAAAATAGTTCCAGAGGGAAATAAGAACTTAAGCAACAACTGGGATATTTTGGCAAAACATTTGACTGCAGTCTGCCCCCCAGCCTAAGAGCTTACCTGAGGATAAATCGAAAAGTAATGGACTAATTTTTATGATGGAGGAAATTTCAAGACAGCCTAACTTAGAAATGGTGGTATGGCAATTAATGGTGTATATTATGCATATCTACAATAAAGAGAGGAAGTACGGCAGAAAGAAAGGCAAAGTGCAGTGCACTTTAATTGTCAACTTGACAAGCATGGGTTGAGGGAGCCTCAATTGGAGAATTGTTTCCATTGGCCTGGCCTGTGGCCCTGTCTATGGGGTATTTTCTTGATTGTTGAATGATGTGGAAGGGCCCAGCCCCACTATGGGTTGTTCCACCCCTGGGCACATTGTTCTGTATTGTATAATAAAGCAGGCTGAGCATGGGCCAGGGGAACAAGCCATTAAGGAGTGTTCCTTCGTGGCCTATGCTTCATCTCCTGCCTCCAGATAACTGTCCAGTGTTCCTGCCTAGGGATCCTCCTGTGTTCCTGCTTAGGGTTCCTTCAGTGATCAACTGTGTGTGATTTAGGAGATAAGATAAACTTTCTTCCCCAAGTTGGTTTTGCTCAGAATATTTTGTCCCAGCAATTGAAAGCAAATTACAACATGCAGTTTGGATTGAAAAAGAGCACTAAGAAGTTTAATTTCTCAAAGCCAAGGCATGTGCTGAAGGAGAGGCTTTTTTAATACTGGAGATTAGATCCATTAAAGAAAAAAAAATAAACAATGGAAAGAGTAACTTCAGTGCAAGACCACACACAATTAAGCTTCAAACTTGTTAAAGGGAAATGTCAAAGAAATTTTCTAGTTCTAGAAAACAATAGCACAGAAAAGCTGCTATTGTGCAGGACAAGGTACATCTCAGGCTGGCCACCAAAATTGGAAGTATCACTCACCTGGTGCTGGCATTAGAGGCATGAAAGATGCAAGAGTAAAAAGGTCATTGGTCCTTCCTCTGAGATTTCAGAACGATACTGAAGTCAGGGAGTATGGAACTGGGCGTTCCATCATAAAAGGCCCTGACAGACCAAAAGGCCCTTACAGGCTATCTTATGAAGTTGTAAGATAAAGCCTGGTTTCCAGTGGAGGTGCTAGAAGCATGAGACATCTGCCAAGAAGAGCTACATATAGGGAGTGTACCAGCCCAAGAGAGAGACATGTTTCATGCAGCAAATCTGGAGGGGTTGAGCCATCTAAACTGTATGGAAATAAAGTCCCAGAAGTTGGAATGGGGCTAATGGATTTGTTGTTTTTTTTCTGCTTTATTCCATTCAATTCATGTTTTGATCCAGTATTTTCTAGATTTGCCCTCATTTCCCATTTTTGGGGTGGAAACATGTATTTGGTTCTATTGTATATTGGATATATGTCATTTCTCTTTTGACTTTACAGAGGCTTATAGGTAATAGATAGCCTTGAGTCTCAGAAGACTCTTTAGAATCTGGACTTTTGAATAGCATTGAGACTGGTAAAGAAGATGATGACTTTACAAGGCAGACTAAATGCATTTTGCATTTTATCTGGTTATGACCCATGGAGGTCAGGAAGTGCAATGTGGTGGTTTGAATGAGAATGTCCCCCTTAGGCTTCAAATATTTGGATATTTTGTCAGCAGTTGGTGGTACTGTTTTGGGAAGTTTTAGGAGCTGTAGCTTGGCCTTGCTGGAGGAAGCACACCACTGGGGGTAGGCTTTCAGAGTTCTTAAGCCTTCCCAGATTTCCAGTCACTCTGTGTTTTGATCATCTCCTGCCATTATGAGCCCTTATCCTTGGAACCGTAAACCAAATAAACTCTTCCTTCTATATGTGACCTTAATCTTACTGTTTAACTACAGCAACAGAAATGTAACTAATTCTGTAATGGATGTCAGGTAGTGGGATATTGTATGTGATACACATATATATGTGTTTGCAGGATTGTGGAAGTTTTGGGAGCTTTGGACTGGAAAAGTGCTTGAAGCTCAATGAGTTGTTATGTAAGAACTTGAAAGATAATGCTGAATGATGGAAGCCTGGTTTGTGACATTTCCAAGGAAGCAAAGACTATCAAGGCTGTTCGTGTGATATTTTGAATTGGGAATCTATGGTTTGTGATCAGCGGAGGGTGAAGAATTAGCTATAATTAACAATTGGCAAACACAGTTGAATTGAAATGTTTGCTTTCTTATGACAATTGATGGTCATTAGAAGAGGCTGAAAAATCAACTGTGATTAAGAAGAGAATTTTGGTGAAATCATCTGAGAAGTATTTCCAGAGGGTCATCACACAAAAGCTCTGATCCAGATGGGGCCAAGGCTGCACATCAAACTGGCAGTAGAACTTGTCAGTGTGTCAGTATTTGAAGTGGTTCTGGTTTTCCAGGCATGAAAGGGTCATGGAGAAAAGCAGAGCTTTGGAAATGTGAGGGGCCAGGAGAAGTCCTTGGTGAAGGAAGAGTCTCAGTTGCACTGTAGATCCCAAGAATTGAAGGGTCCATGAAGAGCATCTGTTGCTTGGCACTCTGAGAGGTCAGAAGAGGCTATTATTGAAGGTGCAGCCTCAGTTGCAATGGCATCTCCTGCATATTGGAGATGCCAGGACTGTGGGATGACCACCACAGGCAGAGACAGATGTGGAGTGAATCTGTGTTGAACCTATGAGGCAAACTGTATGTCATGAATGGCAGAGCCAGAGAAGTAGATCTTCCAGAGTTCTCTAGAGCCCCGAAGATGGTGAGTGAACTGTGGATGTCCAACATCAAGTTAAACTACTGTACTTGGTTTTGCTTAGGTGTGCCAAGTTCTTCCCCTTTGAAATATGTAGTTTGTAACTGATTTTACATGAGTCCACAGCTAAGAGACTTTTTAGAAATTTCAAATGTGGGCTGGAGAGATAGCCTAGTGGTTAAGAGCGCCAACTGCTCTTGCAGAGGACCTGGGTTCGATCCCCAGCACCCACATGGTGGCTGAGAACTGTCTGTAACTCCAATTCCAGGAGAACTCCAGTTCCAGGGGAATCCGACGCCCTCTTCTGACCTCCGTGGCATTGCATGACATGGGTGCACAGATCTGCATGCAGACAGTACATTCATACACATAGAAAATAAATAAATAAAATTAAAAAAAAAATGTTAGAAAATTTGAATGTTCTAAATATTTGAAAAATTTTAAACTGGGATTTCTAAAGTGCTGTTTTATATTTTTATATTAATATCAACATATCATAGGGAAAGAAAGGGAAAGGTTGTGATTTACTACTACTTCTTTGTGTGTCAAGTTTACAAGGGGGTCAATTGTGTTTGTTTACTTCAGTTGTCAACTTGAAACACCAGGTTAGAGGGAACCTCGACTGAGGAATTTTCTCCATTGGATGGGCTTGTCATCATATATAAGGGACATTTTCGATTGCTGAGTGATATATATATATATCACTCAGCAATCGAAACAAAAACATAAAATGTTCATATATATCATGATATTTTATATATATATATATATGTATATATATCATTTTTGATTGCTGAGTGATATCGGGAGGGTCCAGGCTAATTTGGACAGTGTCACTTCTGGAAAGGTGGTTCTGTATAATACAAAAAAGCAGGCTGAACACGGGGCAGAGGATCAGGTCAACAAGCAGCATACCTCCATTGTCTGTGCTCCAACTTTCTACCCTAACTTCCCTCAGTGATGAATTGCATCCTGGGAGGAAAGAGAAAATAAACTCCCAAGTTCATTAAGGTCAGTGTTTTTTTAAATACAGGTTTTTATTGGATTTTTGTGCATTTCATATAATAAATCTTAATTATACTTAGTCCCCCTCCCTAATCTGCAACCTCCCATAACACCCCTGACCAAAGTTAGTGAATTCTGTAAGATATACTAACATATATCAAATCAAGTTTGTGTTCCCATATGGGTCTTGTTGCAAGTTCATCCACTGCAGCCTGTTCAGTTGCTGCGAGTTCATGTGAGCAAGTTTTCAGAAGCCTGGAAACACTGCTTCCTTGCAGTCATCCACCACCACCTGGGTCTTACAATCTTTTTCTTCCTCTCCTGCAATTGTTCCGGAGCCCTAAGTGGCTGAGGCCCTGTCCAGAAACATGCATGCTGAAGTCCCTTATTCTATACATCTCAGACACTCATTTCCACATTTTACAAATAACTCAATAATACTTTCCATCTGTTATAAAAAAGGTTATTTGATGAGTGATAATGGGTATTTGATAAGTGTTTTTAATCACAGCAATAAGAAGCACCTAGAGCACTATGTAAATTGTCTTTCTCAAGATAGAGCATTCTAAACTCAAACTCATTCTTTGCCCCTTTATATACAAATGTATCAGCCTTTTGGCAATGTTAGTATTTTATAGTCATTATAACATAATACTTGTGAGAGTCAATTATAAAAGAAGAGATTTGGGTTTTGACTCACAGTTTGAGATAATCCATTATAAAATGAGATAATCCTTTTGCTTTGGGCTTCTGATAGGCATGCCATTCAGCACCAGAAACAAGTGTGTGGTGCTTACTCTGTCAGGGAACAGAGATGAAAGAGGGTAAGATTGGTGTCTGGCAATGTCCTACAAGTGCATGCCTCCAATGACCACAAGACCTTCCAGGAAGCCTGAGTATTTCTCTAAAGTTGCTTCTGCACATTCGAGAACAAGCTTTTCCTGGCAGAATTTTAGGTATTTCACATGCAAAGTGTAGCCTACCATGTTTATCTAGATACTTTTTCTTTTTTTTTTGCTTGCTTTTTATTTTTTATTTTTTAATATATATTTTGTACAAGATTATCAAATCTAGTCCCGTGACCCCCCACACTATCCCCCTATCCCACCAGAGCTCATGTATTTTGCCAAACATGCCTTTTCATCTCTGTCTTAGTCTTAAACTTCTCGATGTGGAAGTTGACTGTTTTGAGCAGAAGTTCACTGTTTCAGTCAGTTCTTTGATTCAGTCCTTTTTGTTGTTATTGTTGTTGTTGTTTCCAATATGTATCACTCCCAACTACTTGGACAAAAGCTCAAGGGGCCATGCACAAGAAATACTTACAACTAGGTAATTGGCACTAGCATCCACAGATGAAGGATACCATTCATTGTTTGTTTTTCTGGGACTGCGTTACTTCACTCAGCATGATGTCTTCTAGCTCCAGACATTTTCCTGAAAGCTCATGATGTCATCTTTCTTTACTGCTGCATAGAACTCCATTGTGTAGATGTACCACATTTTCTCTATCCACTCATCAGTTGAGAGGCATTTGGATTGGTTCCAGCTCTTTGCTATTGTGAAGAGAGCTGAAATAAACATGGCTATACATGTATCTCTGTGGTGGGCTGAGTCTTGTGGGTACATGCCTAGGTGTGGTACGGCTGGGTCGGGTGGCAAGTTCATTCCAAGTCTTCCAAGGTTCTCCACACTGCTTTCCATAGTGGCTGTAAAAATTTACATTCCCACCAGCAGTGGATGAGTGTTCCTCTTTCCCCACAACCTCTCCAGAACTTGGTATCATTTGTTTCCTTGATCCTAGCCAGTTTTATTGGAGTAAGATGATATCTTAAAGTGATTTTGATTTGCATTTCCTTAATGATTAGTGATGTTGAACACTTCTTAAGATGTTTCTCAGCCATCTCTAATTCCTCACTTGTGAAGTCTCTGTTCAGCTCTTTGCTCCATCTATTGAGTGGGTCATTAGTTTTCTTTCTTCTTTGTTTTTTGAGTAGTTTATATATTCTGGAAATCAATGCTTTGTCAGATGTTTCTGCAGTGAAGGTTTCCTCCCACTCTGTGGGATTTCTCTTCATTTCCTTGATTGTTTCTTTTGTTGTACAGAAGCTTTTGAGTTTAATGAGGTCCCATTTGTCAATTGTCGAACTTAATTCTTGCGCAGCTGGTGTCTGATTTAGGAAGTCTTTTCCTACGCCTATGTCTTGTAGTCTGCTGCCAACTTTTTCTTCTATTGTCTTCAGAGTTTGGGGTTTCACATTAAGATCTTTAATCTATCTGGAGTTGACTTTTGTACAGGGTGAGAGGTAGGGGTTTAATTTCATTCTTCTAGAAGTGGTGATCCAGTTTTGCCAACACCACCTGCTGAAGATGATGTCTTTTCTCCATTGTGTCTTCTTGGCCCCCTTGTCAAATATGAGATGGCTGAAATTGTATGTGTTCAAGTTTGGATCTTCAGTTTTCTTCCATTGGTCAACAGGTCTGTTTTTGTGCCAGTACCAGACTGTTTTTATGACTATAACCCTGTAGTATAGTTTGAAGACTGGTATAGAGATCCCCCCTGTGCTGCTCTTTTCACTCAGGGTTGTATTGGCTATTTGGGGTCTTTTGTTTTTCCAAATGAAATTAAGGACTTTTTTTTCCAAGCCTGTGAAGAAACGCTTGGGGATTTTAATTGGTATTGCATTAAATCTATACAATAGTTTGGGTAGAATGGACATTTTTACTATGTTAATTTTCCCAATCCATGAGAATGGTAGGTTTTTTCATCTTCTGATGTCTTCTTCAATTTCTTTCTTTAAGGGTTTAAAATTTTTGTTGTAGAGATCTTTGGTGTCTTTGGTTAGGTTAGTTCCTAGGTATTTTATTTTTTTGAGGCTACTATGATTGGGAAGGTCTCCTTGAATTCCTTCTCCAGTTGCTTGCTGTTGGTGTAAAGAAAGGCCATGGATTTTTTTAGGTTAATTTTGCATCCTGCCACTTTGCTGAAGCTGTTAATCGTTTCTAGGAGTTTTCTGGTGGAGTTTTTAGCATCCCTTAAGTAAACAATCATATCATCAGCAAATAGGGATAGCTTGACTTCCTCTTTTCCAATTAGTACTCCTTTAATTTCCTTTTCTTGCCTTGTTGCTCTAACAAGTGTTTCAAGCACTATATTGAAGAGGAGTGGTGACAGGCGGCAGCCTTGCTGAGTTTCTACCTTTAAAGGGAATGTTTCTGTCATTTCCTCATTTAGGATGATATTGGCTGTGGGTTTCCTGTATATGGCTTTGATTAGATTGAGGAATGATGCCTCCAATCCAATTCCTTCTAGGACTTTAAGCATGAAGGGATTCTGGATTTTGTCAAAGGCTTTTTCAGCATCAATTGAGATGATGGTGTGGTTTTTGTCTTTCATTCCATTTATATGCTTGATGATGTTTATTGATTTTCATATGTTGAACCATCCCTGCATCTCTGGTATGAATCCAACTTGGTCATGATGGATGATCTTCTTGATGTGGGTCTGTATGCGATTTGCCAGTATTCTGTTTAGAATTTTGGCATCTGTGTTCATTAGGCAGATGGGTCTATAGTTCTCCTTTTTGGTTGTATCTTTCCCTGGTTTTGGTAATAGAGTAATGCTGGCTTCATAGAAGGAATTTGGGAGACTTCCTTCTGTTTGTATCCTTCTAAATAATTTCAGTAATAATGGTTGTAGTTCTTTTTGAAATGTTTTATAGAATTCTGCCATGAAATCTTCTGGGCCTGGGCTTTTTTTAGTTGGGTGGTTTCTTATTACATCTTCAATTTCTACATATATTATGGGTCTGTTTTAGCTGTTGATCTCTTCTTGGTTGAGCTTTGGTGATTCCCAGGATTTCAGATATTCATCCATTTCTTCTAGGTTTTCAAACTTGGTAGAATATAGGTTTTTAAAGTATTCCCATATGATTTTCTGGATCTTTTCCTTGTCCGTTGTGATATTTCCCTTTTCATCATGGATTGTCTTGATTTGGAATTGTTCCTTCTTTCTTTTGGTTAACTGGGCTAGAGGTCTGTCTATCTTGTTTATTCTTTCAAATAACCAACTTTTGGATTCATTGATTTTTTTGTATTGTTTTCTTTGTTTGTATTTCATTGATTTCTGATTTGATTTTTGTTATTTTTTTTCCTATCTGTTGCATTTAGGGTTAATCTGTTGTTGCCTCTCAAGTGCTTGTAGCTGGCAGTGTTAGATCGTTCACTTGTGCTCTTTCTGTTTTTCTAGTGTAGGCACCCAGGGCTATAAACTTCCCTCTTAGAACTGCTTTTAAGGTATCCCATAGGTTTTGTTGTGCTGT
This sequence comes from Rhizomys pruinosus, assembly GCA_009823505.1. Classification (NCBI taxonomy): domain Eukaryota; kingdom Metazoa; phylum Chordata; class Mammalia; order Rodentia; family Spalacidae; genus Rhizomys; species Rhizomys pruinosus. Next base: position 811,178 of record VZQC01000887.1, on the reverse strand, counting down.
ATTGTCATTGTCATTCAGTTCTAGGAATTCTTTTATTTCTTACTTTATCTCTTCCTTGACCCATTCATTATTCAAGAGTGTGTTGTTTAGTCTCCATGTGTTCTTGTAGGTAGTAGGAGCTTTATTGCACTGTAGTCTGATAGAATGCATGAAATTATTGCAATCTTTTTGTATTTGTGGAGGTTTCTTCTGTGTCCCAGTATGTGCTCAATTTTGGAGAATGTTCCATGGGGTGTTGAGTAGAAAGTGTATTCTCTGGTATTAGGGTGGAATATTAGGTAGAGGTCTATGAGGTCCATTTGGTGTATCATATCTTTCAGTTCAGATGTCTCTCTGTTTATTATTTGCCCTTTTCACTCGTCCAAAGGGCTCAGTGGGGTATTGAAGTCCCCTAATATGACTGTACTGGGGTTAGTGTTTGACTTGTGGTCCTGGAGAATTGTTTTTATAAAGTTTGGTGCACCAGAGTTTGGTGCATATATATTCATGATTGTGAAATCTTCTTGGTGAATTGTTCCTTTGATAAAGATGTAATGGCCTTCTTTGTCTCTTCTGATTTCTTTTACTTTGAAGTCTATTTTGTCTGATATTAAAATAGCAGCACCTGCTTTCTTTTTGGTACCATTTGCTTGGAATATTTTTTTTCATCCTTTCACTTTAAGGTGGTGCCTGTCCTTGAAGGTAAGATGTGTTTCTTGTAGACAGCATATGGATGGATTCTGTTTCCTAATCCAATCTCCCAGTCTATGTCTTTTGATTAGGGAATTTAGTTTATTAATATTTAAGGTTATAACTGATAGGTTTGTGTCGCTTTCTTTTGCCTTATTATCCATTTGCGGTTTTGGTTTAAGCTTCTACTTCTGCAGTTATACTTTTATTGATTTCTCTTTCTAGGTGCCTGGGGATGGTTGCTCCTTTCTTCTGTCCTTTGAATTGCTTCAAGTATTCTCTGAAGGGTTGGTTTTCCGGACATATATTCTTTCATCTTATGTCATGGAAGGTTTTTCTCTCTCCTTCAACTATAATCGACATTTTTGCTGGGTACAGTAACCTGGGTTGGCATCTCTTGTCCTTTAACGCTGGGAATACTTTGCTCTACCTTCTTCTTGCTTTCATAGTTTGTGTTAAGTCAGTTGTAATTCTGATTGGTTTCCCCTTATAGGTCACTTGTTTTTCTCTTGTGGCTTTAAGGATTTTGTCTTTGTTTGGGGTGTCTAGCATTTTAACTATGATGCAGCTTGGAGAGTTTCTTTTCTGATCTTGTCTGTTTGGAGTTCTATGTGCTTCTTGTATTTGTATTGGTTTGTCTTTTTTTAGTTTGGGGAAATTTTCATCTATTATTTTGTTGAAGATCTGATCAATACCATTCTCTTGGGCTTCTTCTCCTTCCTCTATTCCTATGATTCAGAAGTTTGATCTTTTCATAGTGTCCCAAAGTTCCTGGTTCTTCCCCTTTTGTGTATTTTAAAAATTTTCATATTTCCTTGAGGTTTTTAGTTGTTCTGTGTTATCTTCCAGGTCTGATATTTTTTGTTCTGCTTCCTCCATTCTGCTTCTGAGGCTTTTTCCATTTATTTCCTCTTGATTGGATGAGTGTTTGATATCCTTTTTCATTTCCTCTTCTGATTTCTTTAGCATTTCTATTTCCTTTTAGAGCTTCTCAATCTCTTCCTGTAGCTCTTTGCTTCGCTGGTTGGTTTCCTTATTTTTTTTCAGCACGGGATCTTTTCAGTGTTTCCACTTCCTTCAGGAGAAGTTTATCATTCTCTCTCTCAAGGTCCTTCTTGAGTTCTTCATTTTCTTTTCTTAATTATTTGATTTGTTCTTTATAATCTTGTACTTCTTTAAGTATGTTCATAGTTGTGCTTCTGATATCTGTGTCCTGGGCCATCCCCAGGGGTTTCCCACTCTAGGAATCTACCACAGGGTTGGTAGAGCTTGGAGTGGGATTATCCTGCACCTTTCTCATGTTGTCTCTTTTTCGTGTTCCTGGCATATGGGCTTCTCCTTTGCCTGTATTTCAATGTGAGCCCCAAATGCCTCTTCAGTGTGTTGAAGGCTTGCTTTGCTTGCCTTCTTCAGATGCCTTTGTAATCCCAGTTCGTGGGGGTGGGGTGGTGGGGAGGTAGGGTGTGGGATGGTGGTTGCTCTTTAGCCTGCTCCCCAGTACCTGTGCTTCAGATGGTCTTGGGAGATCTCTGATCTCAAGACTCACACAAACACACCTTTTATATCAGCTGGGAAGATAACTCTGCCCCCACAGCCACAAAAGACAATCAAGCCAAAGACAGCTAGATTAAATCAAACAACAATCCGCCTTGCTGAAGCACCCAGCTCCTACCTACCTTTGCTTCAGGTGGTCTTGGGAGATCTCCGATCCTATCTAGATCCTTTTTAACAGTGAATAGTTAGATACAAAATGACAAAAGCTCAAGGGGCCATGCACAAAAATACTTACAACTAGGTAATTGGCACTAGCATCCACAGATGCGGAATACCATTCGTCGTTTGTTTTTCTGACTGTGTTACTTCACTCAGCTTGATGTCCTCTTGATCCAGCCATTTTCTTGCTCATGATGTCATGCATGGCCCCTTGAGCTTTTGTCCAAGCAGTTGGGAGTGATGCATATTGGAAACAACAACAACAACAGAAAGGACTGCATCTAAGAACTGACTGAAACAGTGAACTTCTGCTCAAAACAGTCAACTTCCAGATGGAGAATGAGAAAGACTGAGAAAGAGATGAAAAGCATGTTTGGCAGAATGCATGAGCTCTGGTGGGGTGGGGGATAGGGTGGGGGACACGGGTCTAGATTTGATAAAAATATAAATAAATAAATAAATGACATTTTTATGACATTATTCAGTCATGTTTTGAATTAGATAGACTCATTGGGTTAATTTTTAGTTGAGTTGAGTATAGAGTGTTACATTGGGCTGATTCCTAGAACATGCAAGGATTACATAATTTCAGCAGTGAATACTCATAGTGACTGGTATCAGTCTGAAACACGGAAATAAGATGTCATAGAAATTATGACTTAAATAGCAAAATTCTTGTGGTTGGAAGGTCTATAAGATGTTGCCAGCATAAATCTTTTCTGATAAAGGTAGCTAGCTGCTCTTTTATGTGGCAGAGGAAGAAAATACAAGTTCCCATGTCTCTTCTCAAAATGTCACTTGTATGAATTGAATGTTTGAGAATCACTTAATCAATTGTTGAAACCTATCCAACAAGGTGACAATGCTCATAAAGGATCATAGAGACAAAGCCTAATTATGCAAGTATTTATTGTGTTCCTCTACAGAGGCACATTAGAGCTGCTTCCCCTTCAACCATGAGAAGACACAGTGAGGATACAGATACTGAAGGGTGTGATAAGACAAGAAATTCTTGCAGCTATGAGAAATTGATCAATAAGTTGAATGGGTTCTCTCCTGGAGCTTCCAGTAGGGCATTTTGATTCTCTGCTTTCTCTCTGTGGCTTACAGGACTGTAAGACAATAAATTTCTCTTGTTTGCCTGCTAAGCTACTAAATCAATTGTTATTTATTACAGTATTGTACATTGGTAATCAAAGCACTTTAGAGAAAAGCCTAAATAATGAGGAGAGCATAGAGTAAAGTGGGAAGGGTAAACCAGAGACCTGAAAAGCTCATTGCCCAATCATATATTTACATTAAAGTAAGTTACAGACCATTGAAGCACACCTTTTATTCGAAAGAGAGAAAAATCTAAAGACAATTGAGGTTCCATGGCTTTCCAGAGTTCTACAGGTGATGAATGACAAGACTTCAAATCTTCTCCTCCTCCAGGGTAAGTTCTCACTGTCACATAGTTGAGTGTACTCTGGTTCACCTTCTTTCTATAATTGTGAAATGTTGAAATAAGCAAGTCTTCAATAGAAAATTGTCAAGTTATGTGACATACATATGATGGGATGTTGGGAAGCTATTAAAATATTCCAGCCAATATTATAGAAATTTAATAATATACTTAAAATAAATTAAAAATTATTCTTAAAGGAAACAGAAAGTTCTTAAAGCAGAATCCAGAGTACAATTTTGATTTTACAAGGAAGTATACAGTATTTTCACCTGAAAGATAAAATAACTCACTGTTCATTGCAGTTGTCTGTGATTACATGATTCACAGATTCTTTTATTCTGTTCCATAACTTTTCCATAATAACACATTTTAATTTATGATAGTTTTTTTTCCCCAAAAATATCAAAGAAGAGCTAATACATGTCTATCATTCAGGTATTGTTTAGGGGACCAGACATGGACATTTGGTTTATATTTTCATTGAGAATTAGATTGCAGTGTCCAGATTCAGGTAGAGGGCATAATAATCATGAACAAGAGAGCAACAATAATAAATATGGATGGCAGACAGAGAAGGGTCATGCACATACACTGGTTACAAGATATGAAGTTTCGGAAGGGACCTTGTTTGATACCTCCCTTATTAGTTGAATTTAAAATTTTGTGCTTCCATTATTAATAGTTTTTTCCAATACTTTGTTTTGGAAATTCAAACTTTTCTTTAACCCAGACTTCAGAAATGGTAGCCTGTGAAAAACTCAAGCAGCAGAGCATGAACATGGAAATGGGCTGTTAATTAAAGCTAGAGGATGCTGATGTCTGACTTGGTAAAAAAGGGACACCTGGGGAGGCAATAAAAGAGTTAAGAAAGTGTTGAGTTGGGAAGAAGAATGAACTCCAGTGGCCAAGGTATGCACAAAGAAGTCTGCATTTCCAGAATTTCTGGCTTGAACTTTAGAAGTAGAGGAGTATTAATATTTTTGTAAGAGGTGAAGAAGGAAAAGTAATGGAACAACATCCCAAACTGAGACTATAATGACAGGAAAGGTAAATATTTAAAGAAATTGCTGATGCTTTATATCCTGTCCCCAAAGGACATTCAAGCTATATTTAGGCTACAATGAGTCACTATCACAACACTCCTTGGACAGAGATATAAACTTCCTTGGATATGTGATGACACTTGTATAATTTGTAGAAAAATGCCAAAGATATAATGTGAAAGAAAGATAGATACAAGGGTGTAAAAAAGATTTCCCTGTAATATTCATAATGTTGAAAACCAAGGAACAAATTAAATATCCAAAATTAGATGAATGTACTGAGTAGTATATAGGATACAATATGATGGACTCTCCTACAGACATTAAGGTCATATTTTGAAAGATTCTGGGGAAAAACAAGATATTAAGTTATACATACAACTTTTTACCTATGCATAATTCATCTATCATCTATCTGTCTATCTATCTATCTATCTATCTATCTATCTATCTGGACAATCTTAAATAACAGCTTTGATTCTATAAACTTATTAAAAGGAATTTATGCTTTACATTTTTCTAGAACATGTATGCTGCAGATTGATATATTAATACTGTCCTAGGCATCTTTGTCTTTTCAAACTAGTCAACATCTTATTTTTTCCATATCAGAACTTTCAGTTCTCTTCTCTGGGACTTGGACAGGAACCACTGCTAACAAAGCATGGTAAACTAGTTAGAGCAAGCCCATTTCTTCACTATTTTTCTTGCCTGGGATTAGGATCCCATATTAGTTAGCTTTCTGTTGCTATGATAAAACACCAAAACCAATTTGGGAAGAGAAAGGTTTATTCGATCTTACACTTCCAAGGCACAGTCCATCTTTAAGCAAATTCAAGGTAGGAACTGAAGCTGAGATCATGGAGGAATGTTGCTTACTGGCTTGTATCTTTGGCCTGTGTTCAACCTATTGTTGTTTTTTTTAACAACCCAGGGCCACTTTACCAACAGTGGCACCACGCACAGGGTTCTGGGTCCTCAAACATTACACATCAATCAAGAAAATACTATACAAAGAAGGCAGATGGCCCATCCAATGGAGGAAATTCCTTTTTTTTTTTTTTTTTTTGAGGCAACTCCTGAGTACAGGTGTCCTCTACCCAAGTGTGTCAAAATGATAATTGAAGCCATCTACCACAGTTAAGAACTGTTGTTCTCCAAGCCAGAGTATTCCAGTAAGCTGTTTAGAATCTCCCCACATCTCTCAATCCATACACTCACAATTCTAGTTGAGATTGTCTGAATGGCCCACTGGTTCAGACTGGAGTCACCACATCCTTCCCATAAAAAAAAAATCAAAAGTGGGAACCTGAAGAATAGACTAACTTGTCTGTTCATACTCATTAAAAAACAATCAACCGAATCACTTCCAGTACAGGGTTCCAGGACCCTCCTGGCACCTTTGCTTCCAGCACAGAGAGAGTGACAGGGCAGGCCTCTCAGCACGCAGGTTCCAGGACCTTCCCAGCCCCAGCGCCTCTAGCACAGGGTTCCAAGACCATCAGAGTCCTGTTGCTTCCAGCCCAGGGTCCCAGGTCTATCCCAGCCCTGCCACTTCCAACCCAGGGTTCCAAGACCATCTGAGCCCAGTCATTTCTGGTGCAGGGCTCTGGATCATCCTAGGACCTTTGCCTCCAGTGCAGGGAGAGTGACACAGTAGGCCTCTCAGCACCTCTGGTACAGGGTTCCAGGACCATCAGAGCCCTGTTTCTTTCCAGCCCAGCATTCCAGAACTATCCAAGCCCAGTCACTGTAGTTGCAGGGTCTCTGGAGGTACTGCAACTTCCAGACAGGATTGGGTAAGGCCTTACGGTCACCTTGGCTGTGACAGGAATTGGTGGGCAAAGGCCAGTGCCACCCACCCCCCTTTGTAGCCATCCTGGTGGGAAGAGAGAAGGTGAGTCAGAGAACAAAGTAACAAGAGACAGCCAACCTTCCAACCCAGAGGAACAGGCCTTCAACCAAAGGAAGAAGCGCTTGAATTTGGCACCAGACTATAAACAACAAATCAAATCCACATGCCAAGAGAACAAAGGAAAGTTAACAACATGTGAAAAGCAAATAATATATCCCTATCAAAATCCAGCAGTCCTATAGAAGACTCCAACAATGATTTCTCCCTGGAGTTAACCCAGAACACAGATCTTAAAAGAACAATAATAGACACACTCAAAGAAATGAAGGGAGAGAATGACAAACTCAGGAATGAAGTTGAAACACCAAAAAGAGCCTATGCTGAAATGAAACTGGAAACCCACCAGCAAATCAAAGATCTAGAAGGAGAGAATGACAAACTCCAAAGGGAACTGGAAATACTCAAAAAAATCATAGGATGAAGTGAAAAAGGAAATTGCACACTCATCCAATCATCAGGAAAAGATGGGAGAAAGCCTCAGTAACTGATTAGATGAAGCAGAAAGTGGAATATCAACATTGGAAGACAAGGTGGAAGAACTGCAATGTTCAAACAAAGAGTATGAATAATTTTTAAAATCACAAGAGTAGAAAAATCAGGAAACATGGGACACTATGAAAAGATCAAACCTCCACATCATAGGGATAGAGGAAGAAGAAGAATCCCAGAACAAAGGTATTGATCAGATCTTCAACAGAATAATATAAGAAAATTTCCCCAAACTGAAAAATGACAAACCTATACAAATACAAGTAGCACATAGAACACTAAATAGACAAGATCAGAAAAGGAATACCCTACACCATATCATAGTTAAAACACTAGAAGCCCAAAACAAAGCCAATTTGCTGAAGGCTGCAAGAGAAAACAACGAGTTACATATAAAGGAAAACCCAACAGAATTACAGCTGACTTTTCAGTGCAAATGATGAAAGCCAGAAGAACTTGGACCAAAGTATTCCCAGTACTAAATGATTATAGATATCAACCCAGAATACTATACCCAGCAAAAATTTCAATTATAGTTGAAGGAGAAAGAAAAATCTTTCATGACATAAACAAGATGAAAGAATTCATGTCCATGAATACAATCCTTCAGAAAATACTTGAAGCAATTCAAAGGTCAGAAGAAAGGAGCAACTGTCCCCAAGCACATAGAGAGAATAATGAATAAAAGTATAATTGCAGAAATACAAACCTAGACCAAGAATGTAAATGGAAAATAAGGTAAAAAGAAGGAACACACATCTCTCAATAATACTTTAAATATTAGTGGGATGAACTCCCAAATCAAAAGATATAGACTGGGAGAATGGATTAGGAAACAGAAACCATCTATATGCTGTCTACAAGAAACACATCTCACCCTCAAGGATAGGCACCAACATAAAGTGAAAGGATGGAAAAAATATACCAAGCAAATGGTACCAAAAAGAAAGCAGGAGTTGCTATTCTAATATCAGACAACATCGACTTCAAAGTACAACTAATCAGAAGAGACAGAGAGGGCAACTATATCCTTATCAAAGGATCACTTAACTATGACTATTTCACAATCATGAATATATGCACACCAAACTCCAGTGCACTGAACTTTTAAACACAATTCTACAAGACCTCAAGGCACAGATTTATCCCAGCACACTAAGAGTGGGGCATTTCAATACCTTACTGAGCCCATTAGATAGGTCAACTGGACAAAGAATAAACAGAGAGAAATCTGAACTGAACAATACAATACACCAAATGGACTGCACAGATATCTACAGAATATTCCACCGAAACACAAGAGAATGTACTTTCTACTAAGTACACCATGGAACATTCTTCAAAATCAACCACTTACTGGGACACAGAAAAACCCTGTACAAATACACAATGCATTCTATCAAACCACAGTGCAGTAAAGCTCAATATCAACACCAGAATATTTCCAACTATCTACAAGTACACATGGAGACTAAACAACACACTCCTTAATAATGAATGAAACAAGGAAGAAATAAAGAAAGAAATAAAACCATTCTTGGAACTAAATGAAAAATAAAATACAACATAGCAAAACCTATGGGATACATTTAAAACAGTCCTAAGAGGGAAGTTTATAGCCCTCAGGGCCTACATTAAAAAAGCAGAGAGAAGACAAATAAATGAAGTAACAACACTGCAGCTAAAAATCACATGAAAGACAACAATGAATGAACCCTATACCCAATAGACAAGAAGAAATCACCAAAATCAGAGGAGAAATCAATGAAATAGAAACAAAGAAAACAATACAAGAAATCAATGAATCCAAAAGCTGGTTGTTTGAAAGGATAAACAAGATAGATAGACCTCTAGCCCAGTTAACCAAAAGAAAGAAAGAACAACTCCAAATCAGTAGCATTCATGATGAAAAGGGAAATTTCACAACAGATAGAGGAAAGATCCAGATAATCATGCAAAATACTTCAAAACATATACTCTATTAAATTTGAAAAGCTGAGACATGGATGAATACTTGAAATCCTGGAATTCACCAAAGCTTAACTAAGAAGAGACTGACAGCTTAAATAGACTCATAATATATGAGGAAGTTGAAAATGTAATAGTAAAACTCCCAACTAAAAAAAAAAACCCAGGCCCAGTTGGTTTCATGGCAGAATTCTATAAAACATTTGAAGAGGACTTACAACCATTATCACTAAAACTGTTCAGAAGGATACAAGCAGAGGGAAACCTCCCCAATTCCTTCTACAAAGCCAGCATCACTCTAATACCAAAACAAGGCAAAGATACAATGAAAAAAGAAAACTATAGACCCATCTCATTAATGATCATAGATGCAAAAATTCTCAGCAAAATATTCGCAAACCACATACAGACCCACATCAAAAAGATCATCCATCATGACCAAGATGGATTCATACTGAAGATGAAGAGATGGTTCAACATCCATAAATCAGTAAATATCATAAAACACGTAAATGGACTGAAAGACAAAAACCACATGATCATGTCCATTGATGTAGAAAAAGCCTTTGCCCAAATTCATCATCCCTTTATGCTTAAAGTCCTAGAGGGAATTGGACTGGAGGGAACATTCCTCAATGTAATCAAAGCCATATACAACAAACCCACAGCCAACATCATCCTAAATGGACAAAAGTTAGACACATTCCCCTTAAAGGCAGGAACACAGCAAGGCTGTCCCCTATCACCACTCCTCTTCAATATAGTGCTTGAAACACATGCCAGGGCAATAAGGCACGAAAGGGACATTAAAGGAATACTAATTGGAAAAGAGGAAGTCAAACTATCCCATTTTGCAGATGACATGATAGTTTACCTAAGGGATGCTAAAAACTCTACCAGAAAACTCCTAGCAATCATTAAGAGTTTCAGTAAAGTGGCGTTATACAAAATACAAAATGAACCAAGAAAAATCAGTAGCATTTTTCTACACCAACCATAAGCAACTGGAGACGGAATACAAGAAGACCTTCTCACGCACAATAGCCACAAAAACAATAAAATACCTACAAACAAACTTAACCAAAGACACCAAAGATCTCTACAACAAAAATTTTAAACCCTGAAGAATGAGATTGAAGAAGATATCAGAAGATGGAAAGACCTCTCATGCTCATGGATTGGAAAAATTAATATAAAATGTCCATTCTACCCAACTTGATATCCAGATTCAATGCAATCCCAATTAAAATCCCCAAGAGTTTCTTCACAGACTTGGGAAAAAAAACCTTAAATTCATATGGAAGAACAAAAGACCTTGAACACCCAAAGCAACTCTGAGTGAAAAATGCCATATGGGGGGATCACTATACCAGACTTCAAACTATATTACAGAGCTATAGTCATAAAAACAGCTTGGTACTGGCACAAAAGCAGACTCATAGACCAATGGAACAAAATTAGAGATCCAAACTTGAGCATGTACAATTTCAGCCACCTCATTTGACAAAGGGGCCAAAAAGACTCAGTGGAGGAAAGACATCATTTTCAGCAAATGATGATGGCAAAACTGGATCATTATTTGTAGAATAAAATTAAACCCCTACCTCTCACTCTGTACAAAAATCAACTCCAAATGGATCAAAGACCTCAACATGAAACCCAAAACTCTGAAGGTAATAGAAGAAAATGTTGGCAGAAACCTATGAGACATAGAAGTAGGAAAAAACTTTCTAAATCAAACAGCAGCTGTGCAGGAAATAAGGTCAACAAGTGACAAGTGGTCTCATTAAGCTCAAAAGGTTCTGTACAGAGAAAGAAACAATCAATGAAGTGAAGAGAAAACCCCCATAGAGTGGGATGAAACCTTCACCAGTGATACATCTGACAGAGCATTAACATCCAGAATTTATAAACTAATGAAAAAACGAAGACCTACCCGGGTGTGGTTGGACACACCTTTAATCCCAGCACTCAAGAAGCAGAAGCAGGCAGATCTCTGTGAGTTCAAGGCCAGCCTGGTCTACAGAGTGAGTTCCAGCTAGGGAACTCACTGGTCTACAGAGTGAGTTCCAGCCAGCTAGGGCTACAGGGAGAACCTGTTTCAAAAACAACAAAGGAAAAATAAACCACCCCCTCAAAGAAAACCAAAAAAACCAAAAAACCAAAGATCTAAGAAAACAAATGACTCACTCAAGAGATGGAGTAAAGAGCTGAACAATAACTTCAGAAGTGAGGAAATAAAGATGGCTGAGAAACATCTTTAAAAGTGCTCAACATCATTAATAATTAAGGAAATGCAAATTAAAATCGCTTTAAGATATCATCTCACTCCAATAAGACTGGCTAAGATCATGAAAACAAAAGACCAAATGCTGAACAGGGTGTGGGGAAAGGGGAACACTCATCCACTGCTGATGGGAATGTAAACTCCTACAAACAGTATGGAAAGCAGTGTGGAGAGCTCTTTAAAGACTCATAATGGGTCTACCACCTGACCAGTCATACCACTCCTGGGCATATACCCACAAGACTCATCCTACCACAAAGATACATGCACATCTATGTTTATTGCAGCTCACTTCACAATATCGAAGAACTAGAACCAACCCAAATCCCCTTCAACCAATGAGTGGATGGAGAAAATGTGGTACATGTACACAATGGAGTTCTATGCAGCAGTAAAGAAAGATGACATCATGAACTTTGCAGGTAAATGGATGGAACTAGAAGACATTATGGTAAGTGAAGTAACATGGTCTCAGGAAAACAATCAACAAATGGTATCTCTCATCTGTGGATGCTAGAGTAGTAAGTCAAATGAGCAGTATTTTCTTTTACCTGAAAACAACTGTACCACTATAATGTGAATACCTTAATGGGATCTAGAATTAACCTACCACTTATCTTCAGACTTTGCAATTGTGGTATATGGGGGTAGGTTACATATGCATACTTTAGAGTTATATAAAATTAAAGGGGAAAAATGTGAATTCCAAAAATTGTCATATTTCTTTTTATCTGAAAGCAAATGTGCTATTATAAGATGAATCTCAGGCTCTAGAATTGATCTACCACTTATTTTCAGACTCTGTAATTACTGTATTTGGGTAGAAGGTACGTGTTCCTATCTTAGAGTAATATAAAATTAAAGGGGAAATGTGAATTCTTAAACATATTTGGAATTAATATACAGTTTATTCTCAGAGGTCATAATTTTGATACATATGTGATGGTTATATAGGCATATTTTGGAGCAATACAAAGGGGAGGGAACAACAACATAAAGATTGGATCAAAGAACTGATTAATACATTTAAATTCTGCCCAAAACAAGCCTCTGCAATGAAAAACTTTGGAAAGACTAAGAGAAAGATGCAAGAAATGTACAGCAGAGGGCAAGAACTAGGGGGGGGGCAGGGAAAGGGTAATGTGTCTAAATTTGACAGAAAGATAATGTATGAAATACACAACTCATCAATAAAAAATAAATAAATAAAAGAAAAATAAGAATGTTGGGAAAAGTCAAAGTATTCTGAAAAATAGATAAATGTATTATCTTAAAGTCATACCATATATGTCAAAAAAAAGATCACATGACCATGTGCAAGTAGTGAGTGGTTGTAATTTGTGCTGTGAACAACTATACTCCTAATGATATAAGTGTAAATTAATTTTTGGTAAGTTGTAAAAATAAATTTTTCTCTATAGCTTAAATTTCCAAGAAAGAAATAAAATTCAAATTGAAAAGCCTTTAAAATATTTTAAAAGCAAAATGAAGAAATAAAAATATAATTCTATTATTTTTATTGAATTTTTAATGTGTTTCATACATATTTCAATCAGTCTTAATCACTATTATATCCTCTTCTCCCTTGGCACCCTCCCGCAGCTTCCCCCACCAAGTTCACACATCTGTCATTTGTGCTAGACTCCATTGTGCCAAATTAGTCTTCCTTCTCACTCCTCCAGTTCCAGCTCATCCCCTGAGCTCTAGTCAGTTTATCCAGGGTCTCTTTCTTTTCTTTTTTTTTTTTTTTTTTTTTTTTTTTTTTTTTGGTCTTTTTGAGACGGGTCTCCCTGGAGCCCCAGCTGTCCTGGAATTCGCTCTGAGACCAGGCTGGCCTTGAACTCACAAAGATCCACCTGCCTCTGCCTCCCAAGTGCTAGGATTAAAGGCGTGCGCCACCACGCCGGGCTCAGGGTCTCTTTTCTAAAGAAGCCAGGTCTTCCTTTTCCAACTGCCTTCTGCTGCCAATATTTCCTCAGCCAAGGTTAGGCTCTACTACTCATTTCTGCAGTTCTGTGCTGGGTTTTTGTCCAGCTGTGCTTGCCTGGATCTTACTGTGACGGACTGTACAGAGTGGGGGTTCCATAGACAGGCTGCTTAAATTCAATTTCACCCACCTAGGGCTCAGAGAACATTGCGGAAGATGAAGAGCCAGGGAGGTGATGCAAGAACAAACAAATGAATTCTACAAACTTCTGTGACCCTGTTCATATGAACCTACAGCATTTGTATCAACATGCACAATTCTACTATTTTTTTTATTTATTTTTATTGATGCTTTGTGTATTTCATACATCATTTTCCAATTCAGTTCAGGCATATATCCCCTTCCCTTCCCCCCCACCCCACCCCTACCCATCGCAGATCGTGCATTCTGCCGTAGATTTTCTTCATCTTTCTCTGCTTTTTTGTTTTGTTTTGTTTTCATTTTTTTTTAACAATAGGTGAATTCTACTATTTTTAAAGACTGTTATTACCATTAAAATTGCCAGTACAGATTTAAAAAGATGATTTTAAGCGCATGGTTACATGTTCATTTGATCATTTCGGTTTTTCAAAATAGGACAATATTGTGTATAATTTGGAAATGTACTCTTTCATGTATTTGCAAATCATAATTTCATATGTATATAATTAATTCACAATTTACACTACAGATCTCTCTCCCCCATTTCCATGGTTTTTCCTTCTGTTTTATTTTATTTTATTTTTTTATATTTTTCTCCTCCGGCTGGTGCTCAGACTGCTTTCTTTTTTTTGTTGTTATTAAACTTTTTCCATACATCATACATCATTTCTCAATTGAATCTAGAGTCATTTACCTTCCATGCCCCCCACCCCATCTGAGTTCCCACACTCTGCCATACATGTCCTGCAGCTCTCGCTGTAGGTCCTAGTACAGTGGAGGGTCTTGGCCACGTTGTGTCGGTGGGGTGGTGGTGGTGCGCACCCAACCTGACAGGAATACTAGAGAGAGAGAGATAGCGAGAGAGAGAGAGATATCATGAATAGATAATACATAACAAATAAACCTAAATGGGAGATGTCTTTCTTTTTTTTGGTGGGGGGGTGGTGTGGGTGGGGGAGAAAGGAAAGTGGTCCTTTAAGGAAGGGGTGGTGAAGGTTCCTCGTGGGCAACCCAAACCACGCCGTTCTGGCGTTGCAGTCCACAGGGGGTCGTGCTACGTCGCAGGGTTACCCAATGAGGGTCCGAGTACGCAGGGGGGCCTGGCGGGGGCGGCCCTTACTGGGCCGTATATGGGTACAGCCTAGGTAGTTCCAAAACAATGCAGTCGATGGGTTGAGGAGGCTTGGAAATCCCAGTAGCTGCTCAGTCCACAAGCTGGATATGCTCACAGGTAGTGCCACAGCCAGGATCGGGAGGCTATGAAGCTTGACGGACAAGAGAATGAGTCCTTCAGTCCAATATTGCAGGAGGGTGATAAAAAGCGTTCATGTCGGTATGAAAAATGGCAAAAGCAAGTGGCACCACAGAGTTGACACCACTTGCCAGTAAGAGTGAGATGAGGCCAAAACAACAGTTGCTCGTCGTTCTCCTCAGTTTCTTTCTAGGTGTGCGTTTTTTGTTTTTAACTGAGGACCATCAAGTTTTATAATGCTAAAACCGTACAGATTTCTCAGGATTTTACTGATTATTTATTTCTGGTTTTATGTCCTTTTGACATGCTTTAAAACCACAAAGAAAAGACTTAAACAAGGTTTTAATGTTGATTTTTTATTTTTTATTTTTATTAATTTTATGATTAACGGTCTTCTGTGTATGCGTGTACTGTCTGAATGCAAGTTTGTTGTGCACCCGTGTCGTGCAATGCCGCGGAGGTCAGAAGAGGGTCTCGGATTCCCCTGGAACTGGAGTTCTCCTGGAATTGGAGTTTCAGACGGTTCTCGGCCGCCATGTGGGTGCTGGGGATCGAACCCGGGTCCTCTGCAAGAGCAGTCGGTGCTCTCAACCACTAGGCCATCTCTCCAGACCGGTTTTTATTTTCTTAAGATCAGGTGGGGATCTGGTCCTCAGGGGTCACCTGTTTTTATTTGGGGTGGGGCTGACTCCTTTCAGCTTTTCATTTACTAGTTCCATCCACTCGAGGACAAAGTCAGATCTTGCAAGACCAGGCTTCCTTTGTTGAAGCATGAGCAGACTTCCCTCTTTACAAACTGGACACTGGCTGAAGTCCCATTAGTGGATCTCCAAGACCTCCCTACACAGGAAGACTGGTGACTTACATTTGCAAGACATTTTAAGAGATGCCCCTTGCCGAGTTCTTATCTTTAAGAGAAATCCTTCTAACCTTTCTCCATTTAGGGTGATGCTAAATGTGGGGTTCTTGTATATAGCTTTGATTATGTTGAGGAATGATCTCTCCAGTCCAATTCCCTCATTTAGGGATGCTGGATTTGGACAAAGGCTTTTTCTGCATCAGTTGAGATGATTGTGTGGTTTTTGTCTTTCAGTCCATTTATGTGTTTTATGATATTTACTGATTTTCATATGTTGAACCATCTCTGCATCTCTTGTATGAATCCAACTTGGTCATGTTGGATGATCTTTTTGTTTTGGGTCTGTATGTGGTTTGAAAGTATTTTGTTGAGAATTTTTGCATCTGAGTTCATTAATGAGATGGGTCTATAGTTTTCTTTTTTGGTGGTATACTTGCCTGGTTTGGGTATTAGAGTGATTCTGGCTTCACAGAAAGAATTTGGGTGATTTCCCTCTGCTTGTATCCTTCTGAACAGCTTTGGTAATATTGGTCATAAGTCCTCTTTAAATGTTTTATAGAATTCTGCCGTGAAACCATCTGGGCCTGGGCTTTTTGTAGTTAGGAGGTCTCTTACTACATTTTCAATTTCTTCATATATTATGGGTCTGTTTAAGGTGTCAATCTCTTCTTGGTTTAGCTTTGGTGATTCCCCGGATTTCAGATATTCATCCATTTCTCTTAGGTTTCAAATTTAGTAGAGTATAGGTTTTTGAAGTATTCCTGTATGATTGTCTGGATCTTTTCATTGTCTGTTGTGATATTTCCCCTTTCATCATGAATTCTATTGATTTTGAGTTGCTTTTTCTTTCTTTTGGTTAACTGGGCTAGAGGTCAGTCTAACTTGTTTATTCTTTTTTTTAAATTTTATTTATTTTTTTATGTGTATGAATGTACTGTCTGCATGTATGTTTGTGCATCTGTGTCGTGCAATGCCGTGGAGGTCAGAAGAGGGTGTTGGATTCCCCTGGAACTGGAGTTAAAGATGGTTCTCAGCCACCATGTGGTTGCTGGGGATCAAACCTGGGTCCTCTGCAAGAGCAGTCAGTGCTCTTAACTGCTAGGCCATCTCTCCAGCCCTATCTTGTTTATTCTTTTAGAGAACCAACTTTTGGTTTCGTTGAGTTTTTGGTTTCTATTTCATTGATTTCTGCTCTGATTTTTGATATTTCTTTCTGTCTGTTGCAGTCTTTCAAGTGTTTTTAGCTGAAGTGTTAGCTCATTTATTTGTGTTCTTTCTGAGATTTTTGGGTTTTTTTGGGTATTTTTTTTGCACCCAGGGCTATAAAATTCTCTCTTAGGACTGCTTTTGAAGTGTCCCATACGTTTTGTTGTGTAGTGCTGTCATTTTCGTTTAGTTCCAATAATGCTTTTATTTCTTCATTTATTTCTTCCTTGGCCCCTTCATTATTCAGGAGTGTGTTGTTTAGACTCCATCTGTTCATGTAGGTAGTAGGGCTAATCCTGGTGTTGATAGTGAGCTTTACTGCACTGTGGTCTGAAAGAATGCATGAAATTATTTCAATTTTATTTTTGTATTTGTTGAGGTTTTTTTCTGTGTCCAAGTATGTGATCAATTTTGGAGAATGTTCTGTGGGGTGCTGAGTAGAAAGTGTGTTCTCTAGTGCTTGGGTGGAATATTCGGTAGATGTCTGTGAGGTCCATTTGGTGTATTGTATTATTCAGTTTAGATGTCTCTCTATTTATTCTTTGTCCAGTTGATCTGTCCAAATGGCTCAGTGGGGTATTGAAGCCCCCTCCTATAAGTGTGCTGGGGTTAATCTGTGCCTTGTTGTCCTGTAGAGTTGTGGGTTTATAAAGATTGGTGCACCAAAGTTTGGTGCATATATATTCAGGATTGTGAAGTCTTCATGGTTAATTTTCCCTTTGATAAGGATTTAATGGCCCTCTTTTTCTCTTCTGATTGTTTCTACTTTGAAATCTATTTTGTCCAATATTAAAATAGCAACTCCTGCTTTCTTTTTGGTACCATTTGCTTGGAATATTTTTTTCCATCCTTTCACTGTAAGTTGGTGCCTATCCTTGAGGGTGAGATGGGTTTCTTGTAGAGTGCATATAGATGGATTCTGTTTCCTAATCCATTCTCCCAGTCTATGCCTTTTGATTGGTGAGTTTAGTCCATTAATATTTAATGTTATAATTGAGAGATGTGTGTTGCTTCCTTTCACTTTATTATCCTTTTGTGTTTTTGGTCTATGTCTCTGCTTTTGCAGTTATGCTTTTATTAATTTCTCTTTCAAGGTTCCTGGGTATAGTTGTTCTTCTCCTCTGTCTTTTGAATTGCTTCAAGTATTCTCTGAAGGGTTGGTTTTCCAGACATGTATTCTTTCACCTTGTTTATGTCATTGAAGATTTTTCTATTGCCTTCAACTAGAATCGACATTTTTGCTAGGTATTTTAACCTGGGTTGGCATTTATAGTGGTTTAGCATTGGGAATGCTTTGGTCCACGTTCTTCTTGCTTTCATAGTTTGCACTAAAAAGTCAGCTGTAATTCTGTAACTTGTTTTTCTCTTGTGGCTTTCAGAATTTTGTCTTTGTTTTGGGCATCTAGCATTTTAATTATGATATGGTCTGGGAGTTTCTTTTCTGATCTTGTCTATGTGCTTCTTGTATTTATATAGGGTTGTCTTTTTTTTAGTTTGGGAAAATTTTCATCTACTATTCTGTTGAAGATCTGATCAATATCCTTTTCTAGGGATTCTTCTCCTTCCTCTATCCCTATGATGTGGAGGTTTGTTCTTTCCATTGTGTCCCACATTTCCTGGTTGTTCCACTTTTGTGTATTTTTAAATTTTTCATAGTCTTTACTTGAGTTTTTAATTGTTCTGTGCTATCTTCCAGGTCTGATATTCTTTTTTTCTGCTTCCTCCATTTTGCTTCTGAGGCATTTTCCATTCTTTACTCTAGATTGGATAAATGTTCAATTTCCCTTTTCATTTCATCCTATTTCGGTTTTTTTAGTATTTCCACTTTCTTTGGAGCTTTTTTATCTCTTCTTGTAGCTCCTTGTTTCGCTGGTGGGTTTCCATTTTCATTTCAGAATGGAATCTTCTCTGTGTTTGCACTTCCTTCTGGAGTTTGTCTCTCCCTCTAGCTCTTTCTGGAGTTTGTCATTTTCTCCTTTTAGTTCTTTCCAGTTTGTCATTCTCTCCTTCTAGGTCCTTTCTGAGATTTTCATTCTCTCCCCTTAGTTCTATGATTTCTTTGAATATATCTGTGATTGTTCTTCTACAATCTGTGTCCTGGGCTACCTCCAGGGGGATCCCATTGTAGGAAACCTCCATAAGCTTGGTACAGTTTAGTGTGGAATTATCCTGTGCTTTTCCCATATTGTTGTTTCGTTGTGCTGTTGGCATGTGGGTTTCATTTTGCCTGTTTCCAATGTGAATCTCCAATGTCTCTTCACCCTGTTGAATGATTACTTTCCTTGATTCTTTCAGATGCCTTCATTTTAGTTTCCTTGTTTATGGAGCACTGACTTGTCCAGGTTTCAAGCTTTCAATTTTGGTTATATATTAGAATAGCTCACTCTTCCCTTTCTGTCTGCAAGAACTGGGTAGTTAACAACCCAGACGACACCCTCTGAACACTGTACTCCCTCTGCTGCCAACCAGTTCCTCTAGGTTGGTTGTAGGGCTTACTGGACACTCCCTCCAGAAATCCAGTTGTGTGGGGGGGGATTGCTTGTGGTATCCTCTGCCTCAGCTGGTCTGGTGGGAGCCAGCAACCTCTATACAAGGCAGGCCAGAGATCTCATCTCCCACTTTCCTTCTATTTTAAACACAGACTGAATTTTGAAATTATTTGTTCTTCAACTTCCATGTGGATAAGAATTATAAAGGAGGGCTGGAGAGATGGCCTAGCGGTTCAGAGTGCCGACTGCTGTTACAGAGGACCCAGGTTCGATCACCAGCACCCACATGGTGGCTGAGAACCATCTGTAACTCCAATTCCAGGAGAACTCCAGTTCCAGGGGAGTCCAACGCCCTCTTCTGACCTCCAAGGCATTTCATGACACAAGTGCACAGACCTACATGCAGACAGTACATTCAGACACATAAAAAATAAAATAAAGTAAAATAAAGAATTATAAAGGAAATATGATGTAGAAATTTTTAACAATAAAGAAACTTGAAAACATCAGAAAAATAAATGAATAATTAAAAAAATCAACCAAACTACAGCAGCAATAAAAACTTCTCAATAAAGCCAGGCTAGAATGTCATATCAGATTCACAACCAAAAGGAAAAGAAAAATAAGCCCATGTCTCAGGTCCCAATAATGTAGAAACACAAATAATGTTGAAAACCATAATGTCAACAATAATATCAAGATTGTACCCACATCCAACAGTCCTATAGAAGTGTCCTATAATGAAAATTCCCAGAGGAACCCCAAGGTACAGAATTTAGCTAATCTGGACACAGAATTTATCTGGACTTAATCTGGATACAGAACTTAGCTCAATAGGCGGTGACATAGCCATGCACATATGGCTGAAGTGGACCCTAAAGAAAACCTACTTCTCTCATGTCTCTTGACCAATGCAATTTCTTCCTATATTCTAAATGCATATCCTTATATTTACAGACAGCTGTATTTCTTGTAACTAATCAAAGAAGCTACATGTTGCCACAGTTCTACAACTAGTGAAATGCAGAGAATAAGGTGCCCAGATCTAAGTGACACATCTCCAATGTAATCTCTTCACTTAAGGCTCAGGGAACATTGTAGAATATGTATGTATTTATATGTAACAATAACAATGTAAGAAAAGGACAAGAAATTGTGAGAGTGGAAGAACATGGGAGGAGTTGGTGGAGAACTGGGAGGGCTGTAAATAATGCAAAAACAGTATTCATGTGTAAAATTTAAAAAAAAGTTTAAATTATGCTGAGACTAAAGATGTGGGGTCACTGCCGGGATTTGTGGCGGGGCCCACTTATTCCTAGGACTACCCATGTGGAAAGCCCACTGCGGGAAAGCATACCACGTGTCGGCAGGTTGAGGTTCCAATGCAGAGAGAGAGTTTATTCCAACATGTCCGCTTAAATATCCATCATGACTCAATTCTCAGGGCCCAATGCTAAATCTTTTGTCATTACACTCCACCCCATGGGTGTGGCCAGGGAGGTACCATTGGCTAAGAATCCAACCCACTCTAAGTTTTCCCACATCTCACCCTTTTAATTTTATTTTTTTAATTTCTCTGAGAGGCAAGGAAGCCCATGGGTGAGGCTAACAACCCAAAGGAACCTGAGTTTTGAATAGCTATCTGCTCAAGCCTGTTTTGAGTGCTAGGCAGTAGGGGACAGGTCACACCTGAAACTTTATTTTCACAGTAAGGCCAATTAATATCCAAAAATCCCAACCATGATGTAAGCTGATTGTCAAGCATAAGCAATGAATGTAAGTAACATTCATGTAAAACCAATTAGCAAGTATCTATGTTCATATTTTGAACAACCCAAGGTTCCCATAGTCCAGTTGGAGTAGCTTGTATGCATAAGCATGATGATTAAATAAGAGTCCAGTGTATATTGCTGTAGTCTCACGATTTACCCCAATCTCTCTGCAGCCCTTACATTCTGCCATGCCTCCTCTTGTGCAAGTTGTTCCCTAGGCTTTGGAAAAGGGGCAAAGCAGTCTGTTTTTTCTGGAGATGTCATTTTGGACTCTAGTCAGGCTGTTTCCCTTCATGGGTTGACAGCTTATCCAGGGTACATTTTTAATCTTACTAACAAAGCACAAGCAACTAGATGTACAGGCACTTAAACATTATTATTATGGCAAGCTAAGCTGTGAGCACAGACACAGATGTTTGGATGGTATGCTAATCCACAAACTGTGGTTTCTCTATAAAGGGTGACAAGTTCTTATTGTGGCTTATATCATCTCCTAACCACTAGAGGACGTAAGCTTGTGGCATCAGCCATGAATTATTCCTCCAAGGAGAGAGCTATTAGCCAATTAGATTTGGGATATATAGACACATGGCTGCCACTGTTGCACAATATCTCAAGGCAGTTGAGGTGTAGCTGATACTGACAGAGGAGCCTTGCTTGACTCAAAGAGACCAATATTTTGCTTTACTGCATTAGTGGCCTTTGGTAACACTGTCTGGCATTTCAGAGGCCAACTGCACATTAGCAAGTGATGTCTCAAAACATTTTTTCATGCTTACATCAGGTCTTCGACAACAGAGACTTACCACCTTTCTCCTTGCAAATATCCCATTTTTATAGGCAAAGGGCCTTTATAATTTTGGGGGCTTGGATCCCCCAGCTAACATCTCCTTGGCAGAATAATCCATTGCTGATATCAGAGCTCTCCTGTATTAATATATTTTGCTTAATTACACAGCTTATAGAGACTTTACTATTATCTACAGTCAGGGAATAACATCATTACCATCGTGTCTCTCTTTTTCCTATAAAAGGGGAGAGATAGGAATGTTTCTCAACATCTGGAAGGTAAACTTCATTAGGGCACATTATGAATAGTTAACCCAAATAGAATTTAGAGAGATGCTCAGTGTCTGTGACTCAGGCAATCTGAGGTTCCTTTTTCTTTAATGTTCAGATGGGTCAGCCTCTCTGCTGGAATTTCCCAGTCCATCCTGCACAGCCAAAGGTTGTACGTTTTCAGGCATTTTTAGATTGGTGTTTTTACCTGTGGGAAAAAATCTCCTCCCATTGTTAGTTTCAAGACCTCAAAATTAAAAATTTATCAAAAGGTTTGGAATATAGAAGGAATATTATACCACCTCCCTCTTTTTTTTTTTAATTTTTATGTTTTGATCTATAGATGAAAAATGTTACAAGGTGATACTGTATAACACAGAAAAATATAGAGACCTTTTGTGTACCTTAACCCCAAAGTTATTGTTGGAAAGTCAATACAGATTATGCATAAAACAATTAACATTTTAGATTCCCAATTAGTTCAAATGTATTACCATTTTAAACTGCAAACCTTACAAAGTAGATTTTGATAACTATCTTTCTCCAAACTCTTGGCCTTCTCCAGGCCTGGCATGAAAACCTGTTTTAAAGATTTTACAGTAGCTAGCTCTTAATAAAATTTTCTTTTACAGTTCTTATGCCCATCAGTTAATTAAAGACTGGCTAGATATGCCCCATGAGAAGTTGTTACCATTTTGATTTTTTTGTTGTTTTATTTTTGCTTTTTGTGGGAGCTTCTAGGAAGCTTCCTTTGTCGAACAGGTGCAACGCAGTCCTGCTAAGGGGAAAGGGATGCACAGCGCCCACTTTGTGGACAGTGTGGGGAACTGGCCTCATTGCGTAGAGGACAGTCAGTCACTTCCGTGACCTGACTGGAGAGGTATCTTCCTACTCGGGTCCTTAGCCTGGGACAACAAAACACGTATCCCACTCTTAGCCGAAACTTTTCACCTGCCCAAGCTCAGGACAGGAATTTCACACTAGCTATTCAGGTTGGTGGTCCGCAAAGGGAGCCTTTTTCCAAACCAACTGGCCACCCACAACACCCGAACAAAATGCAGGCCCAGCCTGTATGCACACAAAAAATTTAAAAATGGCGGCCACGAATTCCGCAATGATGTTAATTGAATTCAATTTTTTTATTTTTAAATTTTTATACATTTTTTATTTTTTATTCCCAAATACCCAAAAACTTATTAACACTTTAATACAATGAAAACCTGGTTGCATCTTTGTTTTAGATGTTGAAAGGGCGTAACCAGTAGGTGGCAGTGTAGATCCATTATGTTAAGATTTTTAATAGATAACCCATAAACTTTGTTGAAATTGAATTATGTTCTGGCTGTTTAATATAAATTTGTGTCTTGAGAAGGAAGGGCCATGTTCCAACTCAGAGGCAATGTTTTTACTGGTATCATAGCTGTTAACATTATAATATACTTAGAACATAGGTACACACATCCATACACACGTGTGCATGCACATACATATACACATACACACATACATATATAATAAAGATTTGTTAGGTTGACCTGCAAGAGAAGAAAGCCATATTGATTGATGTTTAATTAAAAACATGAATTTTTTATAATTTGTTATAGGGTTATTTTTACATAATTAGAATAAATGTCCTAGTAATGCATGAAACAGCTGAGATCCATATGCCACCTCTTAGGCCCATTGCAACCACTTGCCTTTAATGAACTATACCTAAAGTTTACTATTCTTTCCCTATTCTATCCCTTCTGGTTAACTATGCCTAAATTCTACCTATGCTATTTACAAATCTAAAGATTGAGGATTTCCAAAAGTAGACAGGCCAAAGTTGTTTGTAGTTTTGGAACAATCCATCTTGTCTTATTATTAAGGACTTTGGAATAATAATTATCCATAATAACAATTACAACCATTATTAATTATTAATAATTATTAACCATTATTAGTCACAACAATCATTAATTATGAATAACAATTGTCAATAGTAACCAACAATTTACCATTAGGATGAATTTTTATCAATTATTAATAATTATATTTAACAATAATAGCTATAACCATTAATAATAATTACTAATAATTAACAACAATCTATCATTAAACTGAATAATATGCATACTGTAAACCCAATTAAAATTGTTAACACTAAGGGGTATAAAACAAACATTTTTATGAATTGAATCTATTTTTGTTTATAGTTATCTAAATAGATTTAAACCTGTAGGATTATAATGAATTAAAAGCGGGAACTCACATTCACTCACACATACACGCAACTTGAAGATGGGCTTAAAGAAACATAAAGCAGTTTTATTCAAAAAATTTCTCATTTAAATTGAACCAAAATATCAATTTACATTGTTAAAGAGACTTTTACCAATGGTCCTTAAAAAAGACAATTTATCAGAGTAAGTTTGTTGTTAGAACATTAAGGCCTGTAAATTCTGCTGGAAATCTACCTATCTTGTTTCCAAAGTGCTGAAGTCAAAAGGATATTACCTAAAATCAAAATTTAGTGGGCATGATTTAGATACCATGTGCTCAGTGGAGCAGCTGGTATGCATGCACAGCAGGCAGGCTTATGGTGCCAGGCCAGAGCCCAGACCACGTGTGATCTAGAATTCTGTGAGAAGAGATTTTTAAGGTGAAACACATTTAAAAGGAGCAAGTTAAAATTAAGTCAACCATATCTAGGGTACCCGGGGATTAAGTTCCAGGGGAATCCGACACCCTCTTCTGACCTCTGCGGCATTGCATGACATGGGTGCACAAAACTGCATGCAGACAGTGCATTCATACACATAGAGAAATAAATAAAGTTAAAAAAAATATTACACTTTAAGTTAAACATGCCGAAATGGATTTGAATTACTGTTAGCTAAAATAAATCCCAAACTTGGATCTACAAATACCTGGCAGGTTTTAGATAAGAGTTAGATTTAGAAAAAAACCCATAAGAAGACAAGAGAGCAACACACTTTTATCTAAAAACAGATTTTGTATACAAAATTTAAGAGAAAAATGACCAATGCTTGAAATTATCTGGAAGAGGCTGTTCTTGGGGGAGGGCGGTTCTGTGAAAGGCCTTATTTTGCAACAGAAAGAAGTGTGCCCAAGTCTAAGAGAGCTACCAGGAGAAAATTTACATAGGAACAAGATCGAACCGAACTTGAGGAGGCTGCAGCAGGAGTCTTTCTTTGGGGGGATGGAATTTAAAACCAGAAAGTTTTTCAGACCTGTAGAATTATGAAAAATTGTTTTTAAGCCAAACATAGCTGCTAAGGCTTAATATTAAATTCAGCCTTGAGGCCACTGGCTTTTATAGCCTGTAGGAGTGACCATGCCAGGAGGCACACGCCTGGTAGGCACTGGATGCTCCCTCTGAACCAAATCAGAGGCAGGCTCTCCACATGTACAAAGCCACATGCCCTCAGACTGCTGTCCCATTCACCAAAACCAGCAGGAAAGACGGCTCCACCACAACAGATAGATATCAGGAGAGAGAGAAGAAAAAGAAGAAAAGGGCAAGATTTAGGGGTATGCATACCTAAGTTGTGAAAGTTTCCTTCTGCCCCATGTTTGGACGCCATTTGTGGGGTCGCTGCCGGGATTCGTGGTGGGGACCACTTAATCCTAGGACTATCCATGTGGAAAGCCCACACAGGAAAGCATACCACGTGTAGGCAGGTTGAGGTGTGAATGCAGAGAGAGAGTTTATTCCAACATGTCTGCTTAAATATCCATCATGACTCAATTCTCAGGGACCAATGCTAAATCTTTTCATCATTACACTCCACCCCATGGGTGTGGCCAGGGAGGTACCATTGGCTTAGAATCCAACCCAGTCTAAGTTTTCCCACAAAAGATATACACAATTTTTAAAATGAAGTGAAAATACCATACTAACAACGTCCCCAGTATAGAAGATATAATTCTTCTATCTTCTTAGAGATAGAGCCTCTTCCACATTTCACAAAGCATCGAATATTGAGTAAGTAGCAAGTAATTGAGGGAATTCTTTTTTTTTTTTTTTTTTTTTTTTTTTTCTTTTTGGTCTTTTCGAGACCTGCTGCCCTGGAACTCACTCTGTAGACCAGGCTGTCCTTGAACTCAAAAAGATCCGCCTGCCTCTGCCTCCCGAGTGCTAGGATTAAAGGCGTGCACTACCATGCCTGGCTCATGAGGGAATTCTTAAATGTCATGGTCGTTCTGTGCAGTTCTGGATCCAATAAAACAGCTCGTATAGCAACAAAAAAAGATAGCTGGTTTTCCTTATAGGTTCTCTTCATATCCAGAAGGAAAGCCATGCACCAAGAACCAACCTCACAATTCCTAAATCTCAAATTACGCAATAAAATAATGCACTCCCAAAGCCATGCCCTCTGTCTTCCTTTTCTGTACTCTGTCCTGTTAAGAAAGACCTATTGTTGTCAAATAACTATGGCCTTCTACCAGGCTACACACACCTCAAGAAAGGTTGGAACAGAGAACATATCTTGATTTGTACAATTTACCTTTGTGACAGTGAATAATTTTTGGCCAGTAATATGTGACCCTGTTCTGATAAATGAGTTAGCAGCACAAGTCTATGAGTATGGATTTAGGCAGATTTCTGAACTTTTAAAGTAACAACAAAAAGTAGTTCCTTTAATTTCATAATCATAAAGACACAGGACATCTAATGCTATAGCTACAAGGTAATTAGAAGTAATATGCTAATGACAGAAGTGTACAAGCTCAAGGCATGGTGAGAAGTAGGCAACCCAAACTCACACTGTCCTCCTGCACTTCTTCCAGGAGGCAATGAAACACTCAAATGTCTTACATATTTTTATCCTTTTTTCCCTAATCTTTAAATATAGAATACTTCAATTGTTGAAGATATAGAAAATGCTTTTGGACTTGACATCAGTTATAAGTGTTATGTGAAGTTTGTGTTTCATAAAATCACACACCAGCTGAGTGAAGGTAGGAGGGAGAAATGGGTGCTGGATGTGCAGGAACTTAGGGTATACATAAAAACTGGAAAGTGAATGGAAGCTTTCACTGATATTGCACAAGAAGGGAATAAGATTTGGTGGCTTTTGTTACTGTCTTGCAGACCCAAACTTTTTTTTTCTTGTCTCAATGGTATCAATTCTTCCTACATTTTAAAGCTGTTTTCCCTGCATTCTTCTTATTTTGGCAAGTTGTATTTTTATTGACCGTCTATGAGCCTTATGACTTTTCACTAACACAATGCTATTATTCAGACTTTTGACTTTTTTTTCTATTCTTTCTTCAATTTGCCATTGGATTTGTTTTTTGCCATTTTGATAAATGTCTATAAATATAAGACTCTTTGGAAAGCTGGAAGTCAGACTAAGGTTCTCATACTTAAAAGTGGATATGAACACAATTGAAGAATACCATGAAAAGTAAACAATTCAAATTATTTAGACTGAATAATTAATGTATTTGCATTGAATTAATGCTTCTTATAAATTAAATTTCTGAACTTATGGTTGGCTATTGGAAAGGTCAAACTACAAATGAATAAGGTGTTTACTCTTACGTTATTTCACATCTTATCAACACAGAGCCCTTAGATTCTTCTCTGTAGACTTAAATTTGCCACTCTCAGAGTTAGTGGAATCTGGAGGTTGAGTGAAGCAATTCATTTAACAATAAGATGGCTGTTCCTTTTCCTATAGCTTTAGTCATACTGTGTTCTGTTATTTAGCCTCTGGAAAAATGTCTGCTTAGACAATATTTATCAAAGCTCTCTCATATTCCATTTCATTGGAAAATTAAAAGAAAATTGTACTGTTTAAATCACAAGAACATTGTCTCAAACTAGCTGACTGTTCTCCAGTTATTGGGAAAATTTCCATGCTGACATTTCTTTAATTATTGAACATTTAATATAATGGTGTAATATTAATGGAACACAATTCTTGTTTGGTTAAGACTTTAATTTATTCAAAGTTCAGTTTCTTGATTAAGAAACAAGACACAGGAGCCATGGCTCCTATTTATTTATTTATTTATTTATTTATTTATTTATTTATTTGAATGCACTGTCTGCATGTAGGTTTATGCACCTGTGTCCTGCAATGCCGCGGAGGTCAGAAGAGGGTGTTGGATTCCCCTGGAACTGGAGTTCTCCTGGAATTGGAGTTAGAGATGGTTCTCAGCCACCATGTGGGTGCTGGGGATCGAACCCAGGTCCTCTGCAAGAGCAGTCGGTGCTCTTAACTGCGAGGCCATCTCTCCAGCCCCCAAGAACCATGGCTCCTCTTTAATGGACTTGGAAGTAACTTGGATTCTCACAGGGTGTCATCCTTCTCCCCCTTTCTGGGCACAAGATTCCAGCAGTAATGCCTTTGTGGCAGAAATCGTAATAAAGAAAAGGCTTCTTTTTCTTCTCTGTTTGAAGAGTCATATATCATCTTCGTGAAAAAAAAATCTATATATTTATGGTAAGAAAACCCATCTTTTATGTAGAAAGCCTTGTTTTTTTTTTTAACTTGACACACCTGGGAAGGGGTAACCTTAGTTACAGAATTTCTTTTTACCAAATTGCCCTCTGGGCATGTCTTTGAGGCAAGTTCTTGATTGTTGAATGATATGGGAGGACCTAAGCAATGTAAGTGTTGAAACCCTTGGGTAGGTGGTCATGAGTTACATAAGAAAGCAGGCTGAGCATGGACCAGTGGAGCAAGCCAGTAAGCAGCATTCATCTGTGGACTGTGCTTCAGCACCTGCTTTCAGGTCCCTGCTTCTTGAGTTCCTGTGTTGGAATCTCTCAGTAATGAACTCTGATGGGGAAGTGTGAGCTAAATGAATGCTTTCCTCTGGGAGTTGTTTTTGTTGTTGTTGTTTTTTTTATGGCAGCAATAGAAAGACATTCTGTTATATTTCTGTTATATTTTCTAATATATATAATTCCATTTCTTTGTCACAATGCTTTGTGAAATATACTTCACTATTGCCACCATTTAATAGATTAAGACATTGAGCTTCAGAACTCAGAAAGATTAACCTGCCTAAGCTTTTAAGTTTTTTGGATCATTGAAGATTGTTTCTTCTTAAATAAGTGAGCAATAAATTCTAAATACATTGGAGAAAACAGAGCTATGGACTTGTTCAAATTAAAAAGGAAAAACACCTACAATTTGAAGGATAGAGTGAAATGTTTGGGGCACTGATTTCATTGTCTGGCCAGGCCAGAGTCTGTGAAGGAGGATTTCTCCAGAGCAGGTCTCTATGGAATATTTTCTTCTGCTCAGAGGAGGCACTTCAAGGAAAAACGGTCACCCTTTAATCTTCACCTTACTGTTCCCACTCTAGACCAAACCTGCACGATTTTTACTAAGGTTTCAGCCACTGCCTTTCAGAATATGATCTTTCTTGGGGCTGGAGAGATGGCCTAGCGGTTAAGAGCGATGACCGCTCTTACAGAGGACCCGGGTTCGATCCCCAGCACCTACATGGCGGCCGAGAACCGTCCGAAACTCCAATTCCAGGAGAACTCCAGTTCCAGTGGAATCTGACACCCTCTTCTGTCCTCCGTGGCATTGCAAGACATGGGTGCACACACCTGCATGCAGACAGTACATTCATACACATACAGAAATAAATAAAATAAAAAAAATAAAAAAAGAATATGATCTTTCTTTTTCTTTAAATTCATTCTGTTTTGCATTTACTGGTAAATATAGTGATTGCACTCACATACCCGGAATTCTATCTCCATCCTTGATTTCTGAGTATTTCTATTCCATATTGTCTGTACTAATTGATTTCCTGATGCTTCATGTCAAAAACATGGATTTTAATTTTGTATAAATGGTGACCAGTAGTTGTGGCACCACTTAGATCTCATCCCTGTTCATTGAATTCTTTGTCTTTTCTGGATTTGCTTTGGACTTTCTCTAAGACCTTGATCCTCCTCGTCACTGCTGCTCAGTAGAGTGGATTTTTCAGTTCAGAAGTCATTTTCATACTTTATGTATTTTAAACAACCAGAAATTTCACAGGGTGACATATTTTATTGTTAAGCTATTTCTAACTGATAAATTCTAAAGAATTTTTATGGGCTTGACCATTTTACTTTTTATTCCAATTTACAATTTGACAAGCCTTGAGGTTATTTGGGATTTATATCAGTCTAATAGATATTGTAGCTTCTGCTCATACATATGCTATCACCTTTCCAACACTGGTAGCATCGTGCCTTGAATAATCAGCACATCAACTATCTTATTCCAGTGCAGTTATCTGGGTGGTCTTGTTTCACTACACACACCCCCCCCCTTTTCAATTGGAGCTCTTAAGGACAACTAGAACTTGCTGCAGGGTAGCATCCCAAGAAGGAATGGAAAGCCAGGCTCTGTTCCATTCCTTCATGTAGAAATAAGACATCTGTCAGGGTCTTGCCCAATTAAGCCTGCACCCTCAACAGTGAAACCCAAGACAGGTGATTTCAGAGGTCTCATAGCTACAGTGTAACTGATTCACACAGATGGGGTTCTCTTTGCTCTGCATAGTTTTCGTGATAGTAGAGTACCTTGCAATCAATTCCTTTGTTGCAGCTTATCTGTGAATAATAACACTAGTTCATGTAAGTTGGATGGTGAATGTTCTCTATCACCAGAACCAGACATTTTGGTAACTAGTATGCAGTGACACTAATTTACACACATACTCATGATAATATAAAATTATTTTATACTTATTTGAGCTTATCAAGTATTCTACAGACACACATGCACTTATTTGTGTATGTATATATGGTTCTGTGCTATTTAATCTTGCACAATCTTGTGCAGCCACATTTAGAAACTCAGCTGCTTAAAGTCCTTCTTGTTACCCCTTTATAGATAATTTCAACTCCAATCCCCCCTTCCCTAACATTATGATATGGTGGGACCAGCAGGCACATTCTCGATCACTCTGATTATGTGATTTCATGAATATTACAGGAAGAAAATCATGCAACATGTAACCTTTTAAAATTGACATTTTCCACTCAGCGTAATTTCCTAGAAGCTCATTTAATTTGTCCATATCTAAACTTTGTGGCTTCTTTTGCTGAATAGGCCTCTGTGGGGTGGATCACATAATTTATGCATCTGCTTACCCTGCTCATCTTTTGAGGGACATTAGGGTTGTTCCCAACTCCCAGTTATAAGAAATGAAGCTGCTATGAAAAATTTTCTTGGACAATAATAAATCCTTTCTTCTTTGGGATGAATGTTCACGATTGAAACTGTATGGTGATGAGTGTTTTTGAAGTTATGAAAGGATTTACCACAATAGCTTTACCATTTTACATTCCTACCAGCAGTGCATGGCTGACCAAACTCTCAAAATTCTTCCCAGCTTTTGGTACTATCACATTGGTTCTTTTAGCTGTTCTGATATGAAGTCTAATCTTACTGCAGTTTTTTTTTTTTTTATTTTTTTTTTTTTTAAATTTTTTTTTATTTATTTCTGTATGTGTACAAATGTACTGTCTGCATGCAAGTCTGTGCACCCGTGTCGTGCAATGCCGCGGAGGTCAGAAGTGGGTGTCGGATTCCCCTGGAGCTGGAGTTCTCCTGGAATTGGAGTTTCAGACGGTTCTCGGCCGCCATGTGGGTGCTGGGGATCGAACCCGGGTCCTCTGCAAGAGCAGTCGGCGCTCTTACCCGCTAGGCCATCTCTCCAGCCCACTTACTGCAGTTTTAATATGCCTTCTTGTAGTGGATACTGGCGCGGAACATCTTTGGAAGTATTTATTTGCCATCTGTATAATCTTAAAATATCATCTACATACTTTCCCACTTTTTAATTTACTTGCTTTTCTAAAGTTGAGTTTTGAGAATTCTCAGCATATCTAAAAACAAGAATATTTTGGTTTTTGAGATTTAAAGATGTTTTAGCCTGAAATTTGTCCTATTGTCTTTTTTCACACCAACTTTGCAGAGAAAGTTTATAATTCAGTGAAACCCATATCACAGTTTATTTCTCTTATTTACCTTGTTTTTTTTTCCCCTGGGAAAATTAAGAACACTTTCTTCATTTTCATATTCTAAATGGCATATTCTGCATTTTATTCTAGACCATTTACTTTTCACTCACCATTTGAGACCATGAATGACTCTATTAACTTTTGTATAAGGTATGTGCCTCAGATAGAAGTAGAGATTTGCTTCCAAGATGGGGGCTCCTGAGGTGGTGGGTGCATTCTGAGCAGCTAAGGGCAAAGTCAGAGAAGGAGACTTAGGGTGCCCATGAGTGTTGGGAAGTGTCAGAGGTGGTCTGAGGGCATTTGGATCTTTAGGGACTACAATTTGGCTCTATAGACATTGCCCAAGGGCGTCAGGAGACAGCAGGGAAAGCCCTTTGAGCCTTTCTTCTACTGAACCTTGGCACCTGGCCCTGGGGGATCGGTTGGTAGATTAAGGGTGGTGTATGGTGGTTCCATGAGTACATCTCACTGGGTGGGTGATTGGGGTTCACCCCATTTGGTTGTGGGGAACTCAGGGTGCATTGCAGGGGAAGCATTGTTATCTTCCAGCCCACAGGACAGGGAGTGTCTGGGGCCCTCCAGTTGGGGTTTCACATGCCTGGGGGTTCCGGGGTGGCTTGGGTGTTAATCCATTGGGCAAACTGCTGATTGGGTGAGGGGTGTTGGTCTGTGCTGTGTTAGGATAGAGTTGAGAATTTGAAGCCTCCAATATCCACACCTGTGCATCAATTAGGAAGTCAACAAACACCTGAAGAGTATAACCAACATCAGTGTCAGCTCAATAAGCACCTAGACTTTACATTGGAACCACTCCCAATAGAGGCTACCCAAATGCCTAGAGCTCAATGAAAGAAAGATACAAGTGGATCTCCACTAAACACTAATACCCCTATTCAAGTACCCTCTAATGAAGACCCCTTGGATATAACTCAGGATAGAGATCTAAAAAATCCAATTATGAGTTTGATTAGAGAAATTAAGGAGTTGGGGGAATTTAAGGAGCAACAAGGAAGCCCAGGATCTAAAAGAAGACAGGGATAAATTGAAAGAGGAGAATGATAAATTGAGGAATGAAATTACAAAAGATATAGAAGCATTGAAGAAAATTCAAGTTGAAATGAAAAAAGAAATGCAATATTCCACAAACAAATTGGAAAGGATGGGAGAAACTCTTAACAATAGAATGGGTTAAGTAGAATATCAAGACTGGAAGACAATATGGAAGAATTAGCTAAATCAAGTAAAGATTATGAAAAATTAAAAAAAACAGGAATGGAATAACCAGGAACTGTGGGATTCTACGAAAAGACCAAACATACAAATTATAGGGATAGAAGAGGAAGAAGACTCATAGGATGATGATATGGGCCAGGTCTTCAACAAAATTTTAGAGGAAAATTTTCCCAAATTAAAGAAAGAGATACCTATACAAGTATTAGAAGCATATAGAACTCCAATCAGACAGAACCAGAAAAGAAATTCTCCACACCATATCATAGTAAAAACACTAGATATTCAAAGCAAGGAAAGGATACTGAGGGCTGCAAAAGAAAAGCAACAAGTTACCTACAAAGGAAAGCCTAACAGAATTGCAGCTGATTTCTCAGTGCAGATGATGAAAGCCAGAAGACCCTGGTCTAAAATATTCCTTGTTCTAAATGATTATAGATGCCATCCCAGAGTACTTTATGCAGTGAAAATGTCTATTATAATTGAAGGAGAAAGGAAAATGTTCCATGATATAAATAAATTGAAAGAATTCCTCTCCAAATAGTTTTGGGATATAATATAGACACTTGGCTGCCACTGTTGCACAGTATCTCCAGGCTGTTGAGGTGTAGCTGATATTTTCGGAGGAGTCTTGTTTGTCTCAGGGAGACCAATATTTTGCTGTATTGCTGTAATGGCCTTTGGTAACGCTCTCTAGCATTTCAGAGGCCAGTTGTATGCTAGCAAGTGACGTCTCATAACATTTTTCATACTCACACCAGGTCTTCGACAACAGGGACTTACTGCCTTTCTCCTTGCATATATCCCACTTATAGGCAAAAGGCCTTTATAATTTGGGGGNAGGATTATTTGAAGAAAATTCAACGTTTGAAATGACGAAAAAGAAATGCAAATTCCCACAAACAAATTGGAAGGATGGGAGGAAAAACTCTTAAACATAGAAACTGGTTAAGTAGAATATCAAGACTGGAAGACAAATATGAAGAAATTAGCTAAATCAAGTAAAGATTATGAAAAATTAAAAAAAAACAAGGAATGGATAACCAGGAATGTGGGATTTACGAAAAGACCAAACATACAAATTATAGGGATAGAAGAGGAAGAAGACTCATAGGATGATGATATGGGCCAGGCCTCAACAAATTTTAGAGGAAAATTTCCCAAATATTAAAGAAAAGAGAACCTATACAAGTATTAGAAGCATATAGAACCTCCAATCAGACAGAACCAGAAAAAAAATTCTCCACACCATATCATAGTAAAACACAGATTTTCAAAGCAAGGAAAAGATACTGAGGGCTGCAAAAGAAAAGCAACAAGTTACCTACAAAGGAAAAGCCTAACAGAATTGCAGCTGATTCTTCAGTGCAGATATGAAACCAGAAGACCCTGGTCTAAAATATTCCGTTCTCTAAATAGATTATAGATTGCCATCCCAGAGTACTTTAGCAGGAAAATGTCTATTATAATTGAAGGAGAAAGGAAAATGTTCCATGATAAAATAAATTGAAGAATTCCTCCAAATATTTTTGGATAATAATATAGACACTTGGCTGCCACTGTTCACAGTATCTCCAGGCTGTGTTATGTGTAGCTGATATTTTCGGGGGTCTTGTTTGTCTCAGGGAGCAATATTTTGCTGTATTGTCTGTAATGGCCTTTGGTAACGCTCTCTAGCATTTCAGAGGCCAGTGTATGCTAGCAAGTGACTCTCATAACATTTTTCATACTCACACCAGGTCTTCGACAACAGGGACTTACTGCCTTTCTCCTCTGCATATATTCCCACTTATAGGCCAAAAGGCCTTTATATTTGGGGGGGCGGGTTTGAATCCCCTAGCCAACATCTCCTAGGCAGAATAATTCATTGCTGATGTCAGAGCTTTCTGTGGTATATATTTTGCTTAATTACACACTTATAAACACTTTACTATAGAATTTGGCTCTAGATAGAAAATATCCTTTCACAGTTCCTATGCCTATCAATCAGTTAATATGTTGTGCCTGTTTTATAGGAAATTACCACTGTAACATTGGCTCTAGTTTACAGTTTGGGAGTGTTTCATATCCATCCTGTTTTTCTTTTTCCTAAAAAAAAGGGGGGGTAGGAAGGTTTCTCAGCATTAGGGTTCATATTAACAGTCAACCCAAATTATTCAGAGAGATGCTCAGTGTCCTGTCTCAGGCAGTCTGTGAGGTTCTCTCATTCTCTTAATGTTCAGATGGGTCAACCTCCTCTGCTGCGATTCCCAGGTCATCCTGCACAGCCATAAGTTGTATGTTTTCAGGCATTTAGATTGGTGATTTTTACCTGTTGGAACATAAAATTCTCCTCCCATTGTTATTTTCAAGATCAAAAAAATTGAAAATTTATCAATAGGATTGAACACAGTTTTCCATTGGGGTATCCCAGAAAGGATAGACCCCACCTCCCACCTCCTCTTTTTTTCCCTTCCTCATTAGGTTTCTAGTTTTGACCTATAGATGTCTAAGTGTAATACACATACCCATAAACAGGAGCCAAATTTGGCTATTAGCTCCCTCCTTGGAGGATAATTCACAGCGGATGCCACAAGTTTATGTCCTCTTGTGTAGGCAATGTTATAAGCCACAACAAGAACTTGTCACCCTTTATAGAGAAACCACAGTTTGGGATTAGCATACCATCCAAGCATCTGTGTCTATGCTCACAGCTTAGCTTGACACAATAAGTGTAGCTGCTTAAATGCCTGTACATCCAAAATAGTTCTTGAGCTTGTTAGTATGACTGAAAAGGGTATCGGAGCTTAGGGAGACAGTGTCAATCCTGAAGGAAACAAACTGAACAGACTGGAGTCCAAAATGACAACTCCAAAGAAAAGACTGTTTTCTTCTCACCCACTTGTGCCCCTTCCCAAAGCCCAGGGAACAAACTGGGAAGGGAGGCCTGGTAGATTGTAAGGGCTGTGGAGAGATAAGGGGTGAATCATGAGGACTACACAGGAAATATCGTCTGGACACCTGATTGATCAACATGCCTGTGCATACAACGCTTCTCCAACTGGACACTATGGGAACCTTGGGTTGTTCAATTTGGACACTAGATACTTGCAACAAAGTGCACCCAATACCTTAATTGTCACTGACATCACTGATGTGAACCAACTTCAGTGTTTCATGCAGAACAACTCGTGTCATGGTATTGATAGAATCCCAAAAATAAACAAAAACTTTCAAAACACAAAATATCTAAGACACTCACGATCGTCGTAATAAGCACAGGCAAAAGGTATTCTGACATACTTCATAGAGCTACATGAGAGCTGGAATCTAAAAATTGGCCTGAATATCACATATATCTGTCTCTTGATTATATCAATTATTAATGTAACTGTGAAAATAGATGCATAGAATTATTCTGATGTAAATATTTGAAAATACATGACTTAGATGATATTTATATTATAATATATACATAAATTGGAAGATATATAGGGAGAAAATGGATTTTGAGTAATCACATAATTCATCTTTTCCACTGTGTTTCTAACATCTTTAAACATAATAATAAACCCAATACGAAAAAAAAATACTATAAATTGATCATTCAATTGAAATAGATTAATTTTATGATATAAAAAAAAAGAATTCCTCTCCAATAAGCCATACCTGCAGAGAATACTTCAAGCAGTACAAAGAGTGGAAGGCAGGGATGAGTATAACCAATCAACAGCAGAAAATGATACAACCACTACAGAAATAAAAACCTGGGGTAAGAATGTACTAGAAATCAAAACTATTGGAAGCAATTTAATTCTCTCAGCAACAGTTTAAAATATCAATGGAATGTATTCTCTAATCAAGAGACAGAGATTAGTAGAATGGATTAAGAAACAAAACCCATCTTTTTTTCTCCTTGTCTCCAAGAAACTTAACTCACCTTGAAAGATAAATATTATCCCAAGGTGAAAGGAAGGTAAAAATAATACAAGTCAATGGCATTAAGTAAGAATGAGGGGTCACTATGCTAATACAAGATAAAATAGAATTCAAACATCATTGGGGCAGATAGACAGGCTTTTTGCCAGGCCTATGTGGTGCATTTCTGAAAATCTGGAAAGATTTCGTTGGCTGGAGCTGGCCCTGGGACTTGCAGGGTCACTTTAAGGTTTTTATTTTGTGGTGATGTG
This sequence comes from Rhizomys pruinosus, assembly GCA_009823505.1. NCBI lineage: Eukaryota > Metazoa > Chordata > Mammalia > Rodentia > Spalacidae > Rhizomys > Rhizomys pruinosus. The sequence continues at coordinate 773,486 of VZQC01000887.1, read as the reverse complement.
TTTGGGGGAACTGCCCCATTCGGTTGGATGGACATAAATATTGCAAAGTTTAGAAGAAAATAAGATACTTGTACTGGACTGAAGTGGTTAAATGTTTCTAGAATGGAATGGTATAAACATTAAAGCCAGTTTACTAATGGTATAAATGGGTTTATATCACACAGGTTTGTGGTTGGTTTTCGGTCCATTCCTGGCTTGTACTGGACTTCCAGTTGTAGATTCAGATTAAAGATGCATAGACAAGTAATGGTTTACCTTTGACTACTGAAAGATAATTTTTGGTCTCTGTCTATTATGCAAGTGTTACTTTTGATATCTGTTCTGCCCATTTCAAGATAACTTGACTCAAGAAAAGCTAGGTTTACTTACCTGAACTAGTAGCATAAACCCCGGAAGGAGGCACTTTAGATGGACTTGGTAAATTTTTTCAACTTAATTCTGGTCAACAGGTATGTTCCCTGTATTGGAAAACTACAAACAAGGATATGGGGTTTGGGAAAGTAAAGAGACTATTTATGTTTGTAGTAAAAATTTTATATTTAAGATATGCCTAAAATTGTTTAAGTTTCTCTTATCAGCCTTGCCTGCTTATCCTATGGTGTTAAATTTCTTCCAGCCAATGTTTATGCAAGGCTTCTTAGGCTTTTCTTCAGGTTTTATCTAAATACGATACAGTAATTAAAAGTACCAGATTGGTGTAACAACATTTTTAGGTGCTTAATACCCATACCTAAGGCCCATACCAATTTGGCCAAGGGATTTAAGGGAAAATTTTATTCCTTGCTCTCTAAGGTCAATTGGTCCCAGGGGATTTTTGTACAGGGGCATCTCTTAAAATGTTCTACAATTGTGAGTCACCAGGCTTCCTGTGCAGGGAGGTCTTAGAAATCCTAGCTAGTGTCCAGTCTATAAAAAGGAATATCAATATAGAGGAAAGTTGGCTTGTGCTCCAAAGGGAAGTCTGGTCTAGCAAGACCTGACCTTGTCCTTGGTAGATGGAACTGGTTAAAAGTGGCTACAGGGAGCCAGGCCCTTCTCCCTCCCCTCCCCAAAACCTGAGTGACCCCTGAAGACCAGAACCTTAAATAATCTTGAGAAAACAAAGTTTGGTTAATCTGGGCTGATTGTGTGGATATAAGTGCCCCAAAAGAAAGTATAACCTACAGATAAATAGTCAACATATTTCTTTTTTTTTTTTAAAGATTTTTTTATTTTATTTTATTTATTTTGGTATGTGTATCAATGTACTGTCTGCATGCAGGTTTGTGCACCCGTGTCGTGCAATGCCTCGGAGGTCAGAAGAGGGTCTCGGATTCCCCTGGAACTGGAGTTCTCCTGGAATTGGAGTTTCAGACGGCTCTCGGCCGCCATGTGGGTGCTGGGGATCGAACCCGGGTCCTCTGTAAGAGCGGTCGGCTTCTTTTAAAGCCTGAAAATTTGTGCCTCCACGTATTGGGTGTAAAGTTATATGAAATTATATTAGGGTTCTCTAAAGAAACAGAATCAATAGAATGAATATATATCTATATATCTCTATCTATCTATCTATCTATCATCTATCTATCTATCTATCTATCTTTCTATCTATCATCTATCTATCTATGTATCTATCTATCTATCATCTATCTACAGATTCATTGATTTGCTCACAGGATAGAGTCCAAGGAGTCCAACAGCTGCACCACATGGGAGAGGCCAAGAATCCAGGCAGCTGCTTAGTCCACAAATCTGGATGTCTCAGTAGTCCCAATCCAGTGCTGAAAGCTCCATGGATTCCGGGAGATCTGCCTTGCCTCAGTCCACGCTGGGATCCAAAGAGTTGATCACAGTAGCAAGACAAACTCACCAGTGAGAGAGAAGGCAAGCCCCAGGAAAAATGGGACCAGCTCCCTCTGATATGGCCTTTTATACTGGCTGTTGGCAGAAGCTAACACCCACATTTAGGGTGGGCCCTCCAGCTTGAGGTAGTCCAATCTGAAGATCTCTTTCTCATATTTGTTCATCCCTAATCCAGTCAAGTTGACACCCAGGATTAACCATCACAAGTCCACCCCTTGTCAACATGACACCCAACAGCCTCTTCTTATGTTATACCTAAATGTCAAATGCAAACAATGGCAAGGTCATAATTCCACCTAACATGTTATAAGTGTCCCATGTGCAATTGCAAAGCATTATATCTTAGAGTAGATGGTAATGTCCTTGAGGAATACTTAGTCCTTCAATATCTAATGACCTGAGCATGACATTTAACACTTATCTCAGTTGTACATTCAAAAGGGAATAACACAAGTATCTGCTTAATATATATATATATAACATATATATATATATATATGCATGCATATTCTTAACCAAATAGGACAAAAGTTAATATCTATTACAATCCACATTTTTGCAACCTGTCCCGTGGCCTCAGCTGATATTTATGACTACCTTCTTCTACTACCCATTCTGTATTTCTTCCACCATCAGCAAGCAGCTCTGCAGGTCTTGGCTCTTTTCCTGGAGTAGTGAACCATACCTTCATCCCTGAAGGGTCTGGGCCATTTGTTGTCCTGTCTGGGTTGGGTTGTTGGAGTTTCCCATTGACCTTAATCATAGGACATGGTAGCACCAGAAGGCACCCTACAGAATCTCCTGTCTTCCAGACATAATCTTCCTTGCCCCCATTGTGGAGAAAAAGTCCAATTTTCCCCTGGTAGTCTGGATCAATCACCCCTCCTACTATTGTTATTCCTTTCTTAGCCTGTTGGTTTAAGGGCAGTAGAAACCCAAAGTGGCCAGGGGGAAGTCTTAGCTTCCAGTTCAATGTAACCTTTGCTGTGTCTCCTGGCAAAAGCACTCCCCGCTTTGGAACCAAAACTTCTAGACCAGCGGAACGCAAAGTTGTGGGTACAGGAAGCAAAAATTTTCCTACTGGGTCACTAGGGGTGATAGTGAGTGGAATCACTCCCACTTCCACCCCTTGTTTCCTGGACCTGTGAATTCTGGCTATAGGAGAAACAGTACCATACACTGCCTGCTGGAGAGCCTTGCCCCAGCCTTCCAGGGTATTGTTACCTAATTGGAGCTGTAGCTGTGTCTTCAAGAGGCCAGTCCATCGTTCTATCAAGCCGGCTGCTTCTGCGTGGTGGGGAACATGGTAAGACCAGTGGATACCATGACCACGGGCCCACTGTTGCACTTCTTTGGCTATGAAGTGAGTTCCTTGGTCAGAAGCGATGCTGTGAGGAATACCATGACAGTTGATAACGCATTTTGTAAGTCCCTGGATGGTAGTTTTGACAGAAGCATTACATGCAGGAAAGGCAAATCCATAACCAGAATTAAGTATCTATTCCTGTAAGGACAAAGCACTGGAAGTGGCCCAATATAGTCAACCTGCCACCAGGTTGCTGGCTGGTCACCCTGGGGAATAGCACCATATCAGAGACTCAATGTTGGTTTCTGCTGTTGGCAAATCTGGCACTCGGGAGCAGCTGTTGCCAGATCAGCCTTGGTGAGTGGAAGTCCATGCTATTGAGCCCATGCATAACCTCCATCTCTGCCACCATGACCACTTTGTTCATGAGCCCTTTGAGCAACAACAGGTACAGCTGAGTAAAGGAGCTTGTTGCCAAGGTTGACAACCTGAGCTTCATCCTCAGTGTGCCCATGAAGAAAGGAGATAAATAAGTCCCACAAGTTGTCCCCTGACCTCAGGAGAAGGAAAGTGATAGACCAGAAATCCCTCAGAATGTCCTGAAATGAAGAGAATCCACAGAAAAGGGAGGCAAGGTTTCCCTTTAGCCAAACATAGCCTATAAGGGTTTGGTGCTAGGATCCACAGATGAGGGACATCATACATTGCTTATCTTTTTGTGATTGTGTTACTCCACTTAGCATTACAGCTTCTGGTTCCATCCATTTTTATTAATATTTTATTGAAGTTTTGTGCATTTCAGAGAACATTTCTCATTCCTCTTTCCATAACCTCCACCCCACCTGAGCTCATACATTCTGCCATACACGTCTTGCATCTTTTTCTCAGTCTTTTTAAAGTTTTTCTTCGAGTTTTACGTTTTGGGGCAAAGTTTTTTCTGTTTGTTTGTGTTTTTTTTTTTTTGTATGTGTATGAGTTTGTACTGTCTGCATGGTTTGTGCACCGCGGTTGTTGTGCAATAGCTGCGGAGGTCACAAAGGATGAGGGTGTCGGGTTCCTCTTGAACTGGAGTTCTCCTGAAATTGGAGTTTCAATGGCTTCTCACACCCATTTGGGTCTGGGGATCGAACCCCGGGTCCTCTGCAAGAGCGGTCCGGCACTCTTAAACTGCTAGTCTATCTCTCCAGCCCTTTCAGTCAGTTCCTTATTGAACCCCCGAGTCTTTTTTTTTATTCCCTCCAATTTGTATTGCTCATTAAATAATATGCTTAAGTATATATATGTCCACACAAACCCAACAATATAGTCTTGAAAATAATAAAGTTAATCTCCCAATTGTGTCTAGGAATCACATTTTACCCTTTAATTTTATTTATTACTCTAAATTGTATAATCATCTCCCTCACTCACATACAAAATTACAAATCTGGAAAGTAAGTGGTGAGTGTAATCTAACAGCCCATTAACTGATTACACTGTATTATTCTTCAATAAAAATGAAATAAACATTAATGTTCTCCACTTTGCTTTACAACTAGGGACGCATGGGCTTAGCATCCACAAATGAGGAACGCCATTTGCCATTTTTCCTGGGGGTGTTTACTTTCATTCAGTCTAAATGCTCTAGTTCAAGTTCATTTACCTGCAACAGTTCTTGACGTGTCACTTTTACCAATGCATAGAACTCATTGAGTAGATATACCACATTTTCTTTAATGAAGTCCTCTATACAGTCTCCATTTCACTTTATCTTTCCTTTCTTTGGGTATCTTTCCTAATTATGACTATTCTTTAATAGGAAAGTATATTACTTTAACAATATCAATAAAAAATTTCCGTCAAGAAAAATTCTGCCTTAAAAGAATAATGACCACATGACTTGGTAGAGACCTAACATTCTAGTTGTGCATGTCAAACCACTAAGTAATAGCTGGAATATTAGTTTTAACTAAAATAATGGCATTTTTCCTTCCCAGAACACCTTTTCCTATGGTAGCTTAATCAGACAGCAACCATGGAGCTCTGCTAATCTTCCTGTCTTCCTATATATTCTAAGTTAATGGTTACTTTATTTACTCTGTAGAAGCCCTGCATAGTGAATCACAATGTCCTACATCATGCCGCAGAACAGAAGGCATGGGATCCCCCTGGAATGGGTGTTATAGACCATTGCTGGCCATCATGAAGATGCTGGAATGTGAACACAGGACCCTTTCAAGAGCAGCCAATCGCTTTAACTGACTAACAATCTCAACCAGACCTCTTTTTCTAAATTCTTTTTTTTCTTTATTTATGTTTTATGAATAGCTTGTGGTTAATTTCATACCTTCATTTTTCATTCAAGTTCATGATATTATCCCCTTCCCTCCCCTTACCCAACCCTACACCATCAGCATATTCTGTGATATACTGCCTAAGATTTCTCTTTTCTCTGCTTTTTTGTTTTGTTTTGTTTTCATTTTTTTTAACAATAGGTGATAATTTGTGAGTACAAGCATCCTTCATGTAAAACCAATTTGCAAGCAGTTGTGCCCAAACCCACACAGCTCATGGGTCCCACCATCCTGAAAGGGGGGGCTTGTATGTTCAATCAAGTTGATCAAATGAGTGTCCAGTCTATATTGTTGTAGAAGCATGGCTTCTTTTCTTCTTCTTCTTATGTATGCCCAGCTGGGCATGGTGGCCCACACCTTTAATCCCAGCACTGGGGAAGGCAGAGGCAAGTGGATCTTTGTGAGTTCAAGGCCAGCTTGGTCTATATAGCATCAATTCCAGGCCAGCTGGGACTAAAGGGAGACCCTGTCTCAAAAAGTCCCTCCTCCCCAAAAAATGTATTCCTTAACACTTTGCGGTTCCCCAACACTTTGGAATTCTTTACTCTTTTATTAAAAATATTTTTTTAACTTTTTATTTATTTCCGTATGTGCATAAATGTGTCTGCATGCTAGTCTGTGCACTCGTGACGTGCAACGCCGCGGAGGTCAGAAGAGGGTGTCAGTCTCCCCTGGAACTGGAGTTCTCCTGGAATTGGAGTTTCAGACGGCTCTCGGCCGCCATGTGGGTGCTGGGGATCGAACCGGGGTCCTCTGCAAGAGCAGTCGGCGCTCTTAACCGCTAGGCCATCTCTCCAGCCCTATTAAAAATATTTTTATTGGGCTGAGCATGGTGGCACAAACCTTAAATCCCAGCACTTGGGATTGAAGGAGTGCTTGAGCAGAAGCAGGGGAATCTCTGTGAGTTTAAGTCCAGCTTGGTCTACATAGCAAGATCCAGGCCAGCTGGGAATACAGTAGGATCCCATCTTAAAAAGAGCCAAAAAAGTTTTATGGATTCTTTGAGAATGTCATACAATATATTTTGTCGCATTAAGATTACTTTTACTCCACAGCCCATCCTGACCATGTGGCTGCTAGTTCACTATATGACTGCCATCCACACCAGCTTAATTGGCAGGTCTATTGTCCTTCTCTTCAGCATTCTCTTCCTCTGTGTATGTGCTGAGACTTACTGCTTGCCTGCCTTAAGGTTTTTTCTTTTAAACACTAATCCAATTTTCCTCAAGCTTATGTGTGAGTCCATCTTAAAATTAGATTATTAATGAGATTAAACACCCCAAGAGAGGACCCTGATTCCCCTGCATTAGTACATATTTTTTACATAGATTAGATAGATTTTAGGATGAAGAAAAGTGTACACAATGTGGCTTATGAAAAACTCAAAGAAATAGAATGGTAGCTATTATAAAAAGGATCAGTAACTTCAATTTCTCAGGAATCACAACACAACAGAGAATTTTAATATTTTTAAGAAAGGATCCCAAGATTAAGATGTAAAATAATACCAAAATATTTTGAAAGGTTGAATTTTATTTTAAAAATAGTAATTGATAACCCCTAAGTTCTCTTTTGATTGTTTCTATACAACTATCTGAAATGAGTCTTTTTCTTTTACAAGAATTTATGATTCCTGTCTTCTTTTAGTTGAGTGCTTCTGCGGGGTAAATGTTAAGCTATAGGAAGTCAGGGTCTCTGTCCTTGTGATTCATTTCCATAGTCTCAGTGCTTAATTTCCAGGGGCATTGTCAGTAAAAGAAGGGACTGAGTATTGAAAGAGATCCTTGTCCCTCAACCTTGCTGCTCTCTAATTTATGATACAACTGCCCTCAACCCATGAAAACTGTTTTGATGGATTCCAGTTTAGGTTTAGCTTTATGTTCCCTCTGAATACTTTCCCGCTATCTTTCTTTCCAGTACTTTGCTTTCTGAACTTGGATTAAATAAACTTAGGTACATCTGGGGAAAATAGGTGAAAGGGAGATTTCATTTTACAAAATGAACTGTAAAATAAGAAAAACCTCTGACTTCTGGTTTCTCAGGTCAGTCAATGTAAAAGGAGACAGGGGATTTGACAATGTGAAGAGAACATTGGACCTGTAGACTCCCAAATGCCCATCCTTGCAGACAAATGACCACTATGCAGGTGAAGCAATCCTAAGGGACACTCCTCATTGTCGGGGCCAGAGGAGCCTTTCTTGGGCATATAGATCACCAAGTTCATAGTACCATTAATTTCTTTAATGGTCAATGGCAGAGAATTCAAGAAAAACCAAAACTTCTCTACTTAGGAAAGAACATGATTTGGAGTCCTACTCTGAACTATCACACCTTCTTTGTTGTTTGTAGATTCCTGAAATGTAAAATACTAGTGTTATTGGGCAAAAGCAGATCTCTCAAGTCTGTGATCACACCAGCAGGAAGTTTGCTTATTTCCTTTATAATCACATAGCATACAAAAACTTACCTTTTAAAGAGAAATGAGGCAATTGGAATATTTTATTTAGTAATATATTGTATAAATTAGCCAGCATTATCCAGATGATTGAAAAAATCTATCTAGCTACGAAAGACAAAACCATACCATATCAAAAGGTAAGTACAGTTATGGAGGTTCTACTCTGGCCTATCGGTAGATGTTAGAGAGAAAGAAAGAGACAGAGAGTGTGTGTTATGCCAGAACCTGCAGCCCACCTTCATGAGGTCCAGAAAAGCCCCTAGATACCATAGTGTTCTCCTGTCCTATTTGACCTCCCCTTCTGCCCCCCACCCCCTTGCGGAGCAGAACAAAGATCAGGTAGGAGAAGCCTGATCAGCTCTGCCCTCTGGAGAAATCAGTAGTCCACTAGAATACCCACCCCAGCCCCAGAGTTTCTCTCCTGCCCTGGTCCTTGGAGGTGGGTGGAGGGAAGGGCAATCCAATGAACCTGCCTCTGTTGGACTTTAATTTGGCTTGATCTGGCCTTTCACTTTTCAAAGTGAGTGGCCAGTCCTTATTGTCTTATTAAACTTGCTTTTATACTTTTGATTCGGCCCAATCTGGGTTTATGGCATCGGAGAAGCCTGACAGAGAGTACAATGGAACATAATGCTACATCTGGAATTGTCTCAATAAAATCCATCAAGACATGGTAGGACTCAGAATATCACATTTTTTATCTTTTCCTCTCTTCTTTTTCAATGAGCTGTTTAGCTTCTCCCACATGCTGTAATTCCTCTTCATTTTTGTTTTCTGTCAAGGACAACATTGATGCTTTTTTATGGATTTCTCTCACTAAGCTATGAAATGCATTGTCAATACAGACTCTGAGAGCTGCAGATGTCCCAAAGAAAGCAATATTTTCTATATTCAAAGAAAGCAAGACTTGTACCTTCTCCTGTAAAGAGCTGGTGGAGAAAAATGAGCAAATAATATTAAGACAAGAAGATGGGAAAGGCTTTTAAATGAAAATACCTTCTCTCTACCCAGGCAACTGTGCTTCAGGTTTACGAAGAACAGGTAAAATCTGAACATTTATTTCGAAGAATTTTTGAGCTTCAAAGATAGTGGGAAATCAGAATTCCTCACAGAATAGCTGGTTGAAATGAAAAGCTAGTTCTTCACATTTCAAAAGCTGGGTGGAAGCACAGTGTTCAAAGGCACTGCATGCAGACTCTACCTTAAATCCTTGCTTAACTGCTTTTTAGGCTTGCAAGGGTAGATGACCTTTTTTTTTTTTTTTTTTTTTTGGTCTTTTAGAAACAGGGTCTCCCTGTAGTCCCAGCTGTCTGGAACTCACTCTGTAGACCAGGCTAGCCTTGAACCCACAAAAATTCACCTGCCTCTGCCTCCCAAATGCTAGGATTAAAGGCATGCACCGCCACACCCGGCGTTTTTTTTAAATTTTATTTATTTTTGTATGTGTTTGAATGTACCGTCTGCATGTAGGTTTGTGCACCCGTGCTGTGCAATGCCGGGGAGGTCAGAAGAGGGTGTTGGATTCCCCTGGAACTGGAGTTAAAGATGGTTCTCAGCCGCCATGTGGGTGCTGGGAATCGAACCCGGGTCCTCTGCAAGAGCAGTCGGCACTCTACCACTAGGCCATCTCTCCAGCCCCTTTGGATGACCCTTTTATCTATTTGCTGTTGGTCCCCTCTTTTGTTGCAACGAAGTGGCCACATCCACTTTACATTGGTTTGTTAGGGTCAGGAAGATGATATCATCTACAAGTATGAGAATGTTCAGGGAACATTTCAAGCTTTGAAATGTTGATTCATACTATAATCCAGAGCTCTCGTCTAACAATCCATTACAAGTTGATCTCAGGAAATTGCTAACAACAATCTTATGACAAAGTAAGCAGGAAGCAAATCATAAATTATGCAGATATATTTTAACACTAGACTATATCATTACAGCTGGTACTAGATTCCTGCTCAACATTTAGGGTTTCCATAACACCTTTCAGATTAGGCCTAACATCCTCGGTGACAGGCTTGAGATTGCTGAGTTCCTCCAAGACAACCTGTTGTACATATGACACAACTCAGAGACTTTGTTCTTGTATGCTGGTGACCTTTGTAATCATTTGTGATCAGAGCAAATACCAGCTTTCTTCATGCACTCATTTTGAGAACCTCCACTAACTCCAATCTGTAGCAGATAAGCATCACCAAGGGTTGTAAAATGGATGAATAACTATCTTGTTTTGACCCACAGACCAAAAATATGCGTGTTGTACCCTCTTAATTGCTTCCAGCACATCAACCCTTTAAGTTAATTTCTATACACAGTAAATTGAGACATACAGCTGAAAGCAAACAACTGAAGTTACTGGCATTCAGTTTTACCAGCAGTTTGATAAAGTCATAAGCTTATTAAATTTTCTAATTTTCAAGTTATCACAGGTAAGAGCACCTGTGATTTGACCTCGTGTAGTATGGGTATTCATCCTTGCATCTCTTATCTAATAAAGCTTTCTCCAACTGGAAGCCATGCTAATCTATAGAATACCTCGTTTTCTGTTACCACTTTCTGTATCAATCAGTCTTCATGAGTTATGTGTCTAATGAAGAACCTTTAATACCTGTGACTTTAAACTTGTCATTTCTTGTCATGCTTCTCAGTAGGCTACCTAAGAGTAGAGGAGCAAACAATGTCAGGTTGAAGCTTGTGCTATAGCTTGTTCCTTGGGGCATATGACTCTGATAGATGCAGGTCCAAATAGCAATGACCAAAAACACATGGAGAAATAAAAAGGCAAGAAATAATGTTGTATGATCAGCTCAAATTGACTCCCAGTGAGGAGAGAAGGATATTGAAAAAATACCACTAAATAAAAATTTAAAACTGGATTATCATAGTCAAGCATATAAATGCAGTATGATCTCCAATATAAAGGACAAATTGCCTGATCTATTTTATTTAATCGCCTTCATTTACAACTTATAATAATAAGTATATAGAAAGAATGACATTTGAAGGGAATCGTATGCAAAAAGAATGTTGATATAGTGACAGCATTGTATAAAGAGCACAGTATATAAGAGTTACTAGAATTAAGGGGAAGTATTTTATAATGATTTAAACCAGTCTATCAAGAAAACAATATATTTATAAATTATCTCAACTGAAAAATCCAGCTTTGGTTTATTTGAAGAAAGAGTTGACATTACCAACAGGAAAACCCTGTGGGGAGTCAGCCTATTGACAACAGCTTGGTCCACAATGGGGCATTGTGCTGAGTGAGGCTTGGAAACAGCCAAAGTGTAATATACCTGCCAGGGCTGCAAACAACTGACTTTGATGAGTAAAACCAAGAGTTATGACCACTGAGGAAAAAGGCCAACTACTTCTTAAATAGCTTCCAACGAAGAAGGATTTCACAAAGGTTCACATTCTTAACCTGTTTCTTGTACAAATTATTGGCTTTTATTTTATGTGTATGAATGTTTTGCCTGTACATGTGCATGCAATTTGTGGATCCCAGAAGAAGGCATCAGAACTTCTGGAACTGGAGTGGATGTTTTGCCATTTAGGTGCTGGGAACTGAACAGAGTTCCTCTGCAAGAGCAGCTAGCTAGTGCTCTTAACCACTGAGCCTTCTATCCAGTCCTCTCTCCCACCCCACACCACTTTTCTTTCTTTAATATCATATAGTGGAACTTATATTTGGTTTCTAGAACAAGAGAAGTTCTGCTTCAAGACCTACATTTGCTCTTTCCTTGCCAGACTGTTTTGCATAGCTCTTAGTAAGCCTGGCTCCCTTGGACATTCAGATCTCATCTTAGATGTCACTTGGTCAGTGAAGGCTTCCCTAAACATTCCTTGAAAATCTGGCTTCTCTGTGTCAATTCCTATAAGTGTTTTAGGTAGTTAGACAAGTATCAGCAGAATTCAATATCATTGTGATGGGCCTCTCCCTAAAAATAAGCAGCATGTGAAACCAAGAACTGCAGCTGCAGGACTGTGTTTATTGGCCAAGAGTATGGGATCTTTTTTTTTTTTTAATTTTATTTATTTCTGTATGTGTATGAATGTGCTGTCTGCATGTAGGTCTGTGCACCCGTGTCGTGCAATGCCGCGGAGGTCAGAAGAGGGTCTCGGATTCCCCTGGAACTGGAGTTCTCCTGGAATTGGAGTTACAGACGGTTATCGGCCGCCATGTGGGTGCTGGGGATCGAACCCGGGTCCTCTGTAAGAGCAGTCAGTGCTCTTAACCGCTAGGCCATCTCTCCAGCCCGAGTATGGGATCTTATTCTTATCACTGGTGCTGGGCAGTGATGCAACATCTGAACTACCTCTAAAGTCATAGGATCACTAGGTAGCCAGAACAGAGTCTTTTTGGTAAAAAACAAGGGCATTTAATTCTTCCCTCCCTTAAGAGTTAATCCAAATGGACTTAGTGAAATGGGCCTGAACAAGAAACACTCCTTAGAAAAATGTGTATCTTCCAGAGGGTTCAGGAATGATTTAAAGCCTGCCTAAAACATAGGATGGCACAGTAGCCTCTGGACATTGTTTCTCTCCCTAAGAGAGTGTCTTTTGACAATACCATTGGACATTGTGCTCTATCACCAATTTACCTACATTCTATGCTGTTCTCTGTGTATCTCATCTGAATTCTTTGCTTTATATTTATTTATTTTGCATGACATTCTCATTTTCTTCCTATTGCTGTGCTAAAACAGTCTGACTCACTTGAGGAGGAAAGGGTTTGTTTACCTTACAAGTTACAGTATATCACTGAGGGACGCAAAGGAAGGAACTCAAGCCAGTTGGAGCAGAAACCAGTAGAGGAATGCTACTCAGTGCATTGTTTCTCCTCTCTTGTTCAGCTGCATTTTTAAATTGAATATTTATGAATATCATACAGTAACTTGTGATCATATTTAGATCCCCTTCCCAGTCTGCAACCTCTCTCATATCCTGACATAGACTTTCATATACTTTGTCATATATTAATGCTTATTGAGTCAAGATTCACAGAAAGATATTTGTTGGAATCAAACACAGCAAAGCATCACCAAAAGTGGATGGTACACGTTTATATAAGCTAAAATAAACTTGAACCTCTAGCTATCTACTACTCTGATAAGTGATGCAAGAATCATAAACCTACTTTTAGAACAAGGACTACAGCTGCATTCATCTTTGATTCATTATTAATATATGAATTCTGAGTGATTTAATTGAGTCTAACTTAAGAATTTCCATGTTCATTACAGTAAAATCAAAATGGAAATTAAACACTAAAATATTTGATCTCTTCTATAGGTATTAAAAATTCTGAATAGATGAGTGACCTGAATGAAGAATTCACTTTTTAGATAAAATTGAAGTAAAAACACACTTTTAAAAACGTCTATATTTCAATAACATTCTATCTTTCATCAAAATCATGAAACCATTTATTTATCATCCTTACTTGACCTTAAATTTATATACTATAAATTTAATGGAGAACTTATGCCCAAACACGTAAGAAGATAACAGGTGCACCAAACACTGGGGTTTTGTTATTAATAATTATGCCTGATGCGTAGCCATAATTGTTGCTACAGAGTTAAAAATATTTTTTATGAACCATCCATTAATAATAGTTCTCTGCCTGGCTCAGAACCTCAGTATAAGCCAAGGAATAACACCTTCCCCCAGTAGAATCCAAAGAACAAAGTCACATGTTCTTTATTAAGTCATATCTACATGAGTTTTAGGTAAATTTAAATTCTTTTAAATCATCAGCATTTATCCATGTGACAGGATACCTGAAGCTCACAACATTGAAGATAATTTATTGTACTCTTTCCAAATCGGATACTTCAGATCCAGAAAGGTGAAGCAGTGATTAAATTAGATGCTCATGCATCTAGTTAATAAAACATAAAGTTCCTTATTTTCTATTGTTTCCAGTCTTTTTGTTTCATTCCTTGATATTCCATACATTTCATTGACTGTTCTGGTGTGAGATTAAGATGATTTTTTAAAAGTAAATAAAAAGTAATTAAATTTTCAAAAAACACAGCTCTACAGGAAGAGGGAAATGAATGCAATATTTTATATTTGGGAGCACTACCTGGTGAACCAAGGAGCCCTTTCACTGCAAAGACAAGACATGAAATGCATCATCTGGAGGCCTGGGCATGGAATGGCAGGGGAAATCAAAAGGATTAAGAAAAATATTCCGTGCAAGTAATAGAACATTTCAAAACCCTGAGGGAGCCATCTTTTTAATATATACGACCTGTTTTACTGAGGAGGATTACAGTGTACTCCCTGAAATGCCATTCTCCATCTGCCAGAGGAGGGTCTGGCACACAGCTGTGAGACAAATAGACCCCTGCTGTGCAAAGAGAAGAGTCTCCCCAGAAAGGCCAGCTGCTGAGCATGCAGGAACAGGGATCTGCTGACTCTGAGTGCTTTGCATCTGTTTTGAATTTACCTGAGCTCACTGAAAACAAAATAAAATAAAGTGAATAAAGTGAATTATTATTAGTAGATTATTAAGTCATACCTAGTAAGCTTTATAACTTAACAGCACAAAAGGAAACTAGTATAGCCTGTTGTGGTTGCTAACCCTGAATGAGTAGAGGTCTCCTGAAAAGTGTCTCTTGTACTCCCAACAACTCTTTGGACAGACTCTCCATGGCTATGTCCATCCAACACAATTACCGTTTGGTATAGAGTGAGCTCTGGCATTTGATAAATGTTGTCAAGGTTTTGAAGGTTTTCTTCTTCCCTCATCTACCTAACTACTGATTTTTCTTTTAGAGTCCGCATCATCAATTCAATAGACATCATATTTTCTGAACAGTGTAGAACTAAAACATCTTAATTTTTGGTTTGAAACCAAACCAACTTGTTAGATTATCTTATTCTCATGTGTTAGCCATGTTGCTGATTTTGACCAGTTTTAACAATGTGAACAGACTTGTCAGTTTTTTTGACTAGTTGCAATTACATGTTTTTTATGTATTTAATCTGATTTATTTACTTAGTTTCACATGTGATCTTTGGTTTGCAGTATATTCTTTGAAAGTTAATGCTTAATTGTCAACTTGAATTGTCTATGGGACAAAAGCAAATTAAAGCAGAACACTGGCAAGATGTCAGATTTAGTGGCAATAGCCACATAGAAACTAATTCCAACTGGTCTCAATGTGCAGGGCATTTCTCCTTGAGTTTTCATTTCTCCAATTCTCTTTTTTTTTTTTATTTTATTTATTTTTGTATGTGTATGAGTGTACTGTCTGTATGTAGGTGTGTGCACCCGTGTCGTGCAATGCCGCAGAGGTCAGAAGAGGGTCTCGGATTCCCCTGGAACTGGAGTTCTCCTGGAATTGGAGTTACAGATGGCTCTTAGCCGCCATGTGGGTGCTGGGGATCGAACCCGGGTCCTCTGCAAGAGCAGTCAGTGCTCTTAACTGCTAGGCTATCTCTCCAGCCCACCAATTCTCTTTTTTTTTTTTTTTTTTTTTTTTTTTGTCTTTTTCAAGACAGGGTCCTTCCCTGTAGCCCCAGCTGTCTCTGGAACAACTTGTAGACCAGGTTGGCCCTTGAACTCAGAAAGATCCGCCTGCCTCTGCCTCCCAAGTGCTAGGATTAAAGGCGTGCGCCAACCACGCCTGCTCCAATTCTCTTTCTAAGTGGGTGAATGAATCTGCCACCCAAGTAAAAATTTAGCTGAAGAGACCTTATTGACTCCTTTCTGAAAAATGGGATATAATTTTAATTAAGACTATAGCTATCATCGCCGGATTACTTATAACTATTAAAATATGAATGTTCTACAAACAGTTCTTATGCCATGTTTTTAAGGGAATAGTTATGAAAAAGGCCCTATTTGCTTAACTAGAGGCAAAATATTTTTCCAATATTTTTTAATACAGTTTCTTGAACTGGGGATGCAGAAGGAACCATGGACAGTGACAGTTATCTCATTAACAACCTGCAATATAGGTGACCAGAAGTCCCATTCTGTTCTTATTCTCCTCAGCTATGTTAGTCCTGACTATAGCAATACTGGTAGCCATAAGGCATTGCTTGTGCTTCACAGTCAGCACTGCTGAGTTTATCCAATGACAATTCCAAAGGTGAAGATACAATTCCAAATGTATTTTGATTGTATTTGGATATTCTCACCTTGCCAAAATCTTACAGTTGCTAATGAGGTGAAGACACTTCGACTCTGGAATCCAGGTCTACAGGACCCATTTCTCCCAGGCATGGGCATCTCAGAAATTTCCTGAGACTTAGTTGTGCTTCACCCCATCCTCATCACAAAATCCTGCTCATAGAACAGATATCATTCAATGCAGTGAAGTATTTCAAGAAAAGCACTTAGCAGGCTTGCTGACATACCTGTGCATTATGCAATAAATGGGGCTGTTATTTTTCTCATGTTTAAAGATATAAGAAGGCGCTCAGCTTCTTTAGATCACATTTTTACCCACTGAAAGTTTTTCTTACTTCTCACTATGACCTTAAAATTTATAAGATGTAGCTTTTCAACACAACAAGCTCATAAGGCCCATTTTTCCTTTCGTCATTCTCAACAGACAGCCACTTAGGGCCAGAACAACCTTCCTGCCTTCAGCCTTCTCACATAGTTTCCTCTGTTTATGTGTGTTCCTGCCAGCTGGCCTGCTGGCTGAATCCTTCATGTCACCTCCACTGAATGTCTTACCTTCATAAGTATTTTGTCCTTTCAGAAGTATTTTTAAAACATTCCTGTATTAGTACTCTAGTTCTCTGTTTTATTTCTTTTGGGAAAACCATTTTTAGAAATCTACACATTTGTCCATTATGCTTATTTTCTTTTCTCTGCCATATAAGAGTAAGCCTTGGGTACTAGAAGTTTCTTTCTTGTCTTATGCACTATTGTACCTCAATGCCAGCATAGTGATAGACACTAAGTAGGCAATCATTATTTGTAGAATAATACTGGTGGACATAAGCTGTGTGAATACCACTGGTGGCACAACTGATATTGGAGCTTGTTTTTAGGCAAGGTACCACTTGGAGAATTAATAGGAAACTTCACATCATTGACAACTGCTAGCCTGGGCACAGTGATGCCATTTCCATGTGTGTCCTCCAATATCATCTTGGTGGTTTTCGGGTTCCTGGAAAACAGATCCTCAATGTGAGACCTAAATTGAAAGTAGCAATAACCGAGGTGGATAAGGAGAGGGAGCCACAGCAAGGCATTAACAAAGGCCCAAGGCAGAAGTGAAATGGGACTTTTGTGGACCATTTTAGTTAATGTGATTTTAGACAACAGCATTAAAAAAAGAAGAAACAAGAGCAATGTGGAAGAAATCAGTGCATGTAAGTAACTAATTTACTTACCCTTCTAAATTTATTTGGAAATCACTGAAATTAAAACAAGAAGAAGTTTATTTTCTAGAGACTTATTCTTCACAAGGAAACACAATAAGCTTTCTCTTTCTTGGTGCTCAGAAGTGGTATTGATTGAAGGGAAGAAAAGCAGGACTTAATAAATTAAATGGGCTAGTCAGTGCTTCTGGGGTTCAGGGTGGTAATGGCTCCAGGGTAAAAGCTTAGGACTGCNTTTCAAGACAGGGTCTCCCTGTAGCCCCAGCTGTCCTGGAACTAACTTTGTAGACCAGGCTGGCCTTGAACTCAGAAAGATCCGCCTGCCTCTGCCTCCCAAGTGCTAGGATTAAAGGCGTGCGCCACCACGCCTCGCTCCAATTCTCTTTTCTAAGTGGGTGAATGAATCTGCCACCCAAGTAAAAATTTAGCTGAAGAGACCTTATTGACTCCTTTCTGAAAAATGGGATATAATTTTAATTAAGACTATAGCTATCATCGCCGGATTACTTATAACTATTAAAATATGAATGTTCTACAAACAGTTCTTATGCCATGTTTTTAAGGGAATAGTTATGAGAAAAGGCCTATTTGCTTAGTACAGGCACAATATTTTTCCAGATATTTTTGATATACAGTTTCTTGAAACTGGGGATGCAGAAGGCCATGGACAGTGACATTATCTCATTAACAAACCTGCAATATAGGTGACCAGAAGTCCCATTCTGTTCTTATTCTCCTCAGCTATGTTAGTCCTGACTATAGCAATACTGGTAGCCATAAGGCATTGCTTGTGCTTCACAGTCAGCACTGCTGAGTTTATCCAATGACAATTCCAAAGGTGAAGATACAATTCCAAATGTATTTTGATTGTAGTTTGGATATTCTCACCTTGCCAAAATCTTACAGTGCTAATGAGGTGAAGACACTTGACTCTGGAATCCAGGTCTCAGGACCCATTTCCTCCCAGGCATGGGCTCTCAGAAATTTCCTGAGACTTGTTGTGCTTCACCATCCTCATCTACAAAATCCTGCTCATAGAACAGATATCATTCAATGCAGTGAAGTATTTCAAGAAAGCACTTAGCAGGCTTGCTGACATACTGTGCATATGCAATAAATGGGGCTGTTATTTTTCTCATGTTTGAAAGAATAAGAAGGCCTCAGCTTCTTTAGATCACATTTTTACCCACTGAAAGTTTTTCTTACTTCTCACTATGACCTTAAAATTTATAAGATGTAGCTTTTCAACACAACAAGCTCATAAGGCCCATTTTTCCTTTCGTCATTCTCAACAGACAGCCACTTAGGGCCAGAACAACCTTCCTGCCTTCAGCCTTCTCACATAGTTTCCTCTGTTTATGTGTGTTCCTGCCAGCTGGCCTGCTGGCTGAATCCTTCATGTCACCTCCACTGAATGTCTTACCTTTCAGTAAGTATTTTGTCCTTTCAGAAGTATTTTTAAACATTCCTGTATTATTACTCTAGTTCTCTGTTTTATTTCTTTTGGAAAACTCATTTTTAGAAATTACACATTTGTCCATATGCTTATTTTCTTTCTCTCTGCCATAAAGAGTAAGCCTTGGGTACTAGAAGTTTCTTTCTTGTCTTATGCACTATTGTACCTCAATGCCAGCATAGTGATAGACACTAAGTAGGCAATCATTATTTGTAGAATAATACTGGTGGACATAAGCTGTGTGAATACCACTGGTGGCACAACTGATATTGGAGCTTGTTTTTAGGCAAGGTACCACTTGGAGAATTAATAGGAAACTTCACATCATTGACAACTGCTAGCCTGGGCACAGTGATGCCATTTCCATGTGTGTCCTCCAATATCATCTTGGTGGTTTTCGGGTTCCTGGAAAACAGATCCTCAATGTGAGACCTAAATTGAAAGTAGCAATAACCGAGGTGGATAAGGAGAGGGAGCCACAGCAAGGCATTAACAAAGGCCCAAGGCAGAAGTGAAATGGGACTTTTGTGGACCATTTTAGTTAATGTGATTTAGACAACAGCATTAAAAAAAGAAGAAACAAGAGCAATGTGGAAGAAATCAGTGCATGTAAGTAACTAATTTACTTACCCTTCTGAAATTTATTTGGAATCCAACTGAGAAATTAAAACAAGAAGAAGTTTATTTTCTAGAGACTTATTCTTCACAAGGAAACACAATAAGCTTTCTCTTTCTTGGTGCTCAGAAGTGGTATTGATTGAAGGGAAGAAAAGCAGGACTTAATAAATTAAATGGGCTAGTCAGTGCTTCTGGGGTTCAGGGTGGTAATGGCTCCAGGGTAAAAGCTTAGGACTGCTTTGTAAGAAGACATTTGAAGTCTCCAAGGTCTTGTGCTTTTCATCCAAGAAACTGTGCAGTGCTGGGGGAAAGGTTGCCATGGCAGCCAATAGTTGCTATGAAGAGAAAGAAGTGAAGGTTAATGCTAAATATTTTGCTAACAGCAATGTCTGGCTTTTTCTTTGAAGGTTTCTTCTAAGGACATTTTATATATTGTTAAAATTATAAATCAATAGACTTGTCAACATATATGCATGAGGGGATATGTATGGATAATTGTGCAATAAATAAATGTGAACTTTTGGTACATATTAAATCCATGGTTTGTTATAATCTTCAGGAATTTAGTATGAATACCCAAGGTTCCAAGGGGTTCAAAAATTTATTCTTTAAACATCAAAAATTGTTTTCCTATTTTAATTGTTAATTTATTATATTAATAAAGTTGTTTTGCATAAAAATATAAAGAGGGAAACTTTAGGAGTATTACATCACATAAAGCAATGGTGATTAAGTAATAAATTATGTAAGTATGTAATGTCTACTTCCTGCAGTATATATGACAAAAGAGCAAGGGATGGTGTGTTTTACATAAGACCTCAATACACTGAGTACAAACCACATTAAACAAATATTTTTGCTGTCTCTTTAATGTTCGAATGAGTAAATGGACAGGAAGTTGACCCAGGAGGAAATGACCAATTACTGTGGTAAAAGATTCTTTATGACTTAGGAAAACTTAGAAACTACAGTTTTTCTTACATTGATGAAGATATTACATTCTTTCCATTAAAATGTACATGTAGTCAATGTCAAACATAACAAACGTATGGTCATATATGATTCTGGAACAGAACCTGTGTCCCCCTTTTATAGCATGTAAAAAAGGTTATAATGCTTGCATAAGTAGAGTCTGGAAATCAAAGTCACATGCATCCCTGAGTCGTTCAATGGAAAGCACTGGAATCCACAATCTTATTTGGGTTTGTTCTTGTTCACTGTCAGCCTATGTATCATTCTTGAGTCATAGTTGGAAAAAGCATTCCATAAAAACAATTATGAACTTGAACCAAATAAGTTTGATATTTTTTTTAATCTTGACATCTACAGAAGAAAGAAAACAACCACTACTCTTCATATTCTGACCTTATTCTAAAGACTCTGGCATGCTTCAAATAATCTATGTGCCCGTGCTGTCTGGCATTGTAAATTTAAGGCTTAATCTCCCACGAGACATCAACATGCTTGTCAATCATTTTACTTATTAAGAGTGAGGGTTCCTCCCTCTTTCTTACTTCTTCACAAACTGTTCTTCTTGTCTAAAATCTCTGACCTCAACCTCACTTTCAGTGGAAATTTACCTTCTTATTTCAGTTACTGAAGAAACAAAAGCATCCACAAAGAATGACCTTAAGACCTCTGGCTGGCACCTGAAGATTCATCTGTGCCATTAATCTCCATCTTAGTTTTGGAGAAGGGGAGGATGCTGATTTCTATCTGGTTCAGAAACCCCATCTGTGCTCCAAATACTCTTAATATCTACTTCGGCCAGTCCTGCACCGCTCACTATCATTCTTATGTCTTTTATTTTCAGCTTTTTGTCCAATAATTTCTCTTTAATTAGAAAGAAATGGAAGTTTCATTTGAGTCCAGTTCTGGTAACTTTCATTACTTATTATTCCATTTACTATCAAACGTAGATTAATCAGGAAGGTATTTCCTCAAAGTTACAAACATAAAGGATAGGACTACAAAAGGAAAGTGATGAGAAAAATGCAGAATTTCAAAATAAAATACTTTGTACAAAAGTGCTGGCTTCCCCAGTCATTTCTGATCACATATCAGTATTCACAGCTGCCTTCTGTTCACTTTTCTCTTAATAAGTCTTTCAAAGGCACTGTCTTACAAAAGCTTAAATTTCATTCTCACTGCCAATCTACACATGCTTCCCATAGTATTTCCTCAGATTTGTGAGATCCATCTTTTTTTGTTGTTTGTTTGTTTTCTAGCCTCTTATTGATCAGCATTCTTTTTTTTTTTTTTTTCGTATGTGTATGAATGTACTGTCTGCATGCAGGTTTGTGCACCCGTGTGGTGCAATACCTTGGAGGTCAGAAGACGGTGTCGGATTCCCCTGGAACTGGAGTTACAGACAGTTCTCAGCCACCATGTGGGTGCTGGGGATCAAACCCGGGTCCTCTGCAAGAACAGTCAGTGCTCTTAACCACTAGACCATCTCTCCAGCCCCTTGATCAGCATTCTAGCTATTCTCTCTAAATCTTCTGATATCTTCTTTGCTCACAATTCTTACAATTATGGGTCCATGATTCTGTGATTTGTGTGCGTGTGTGTGTGTGTGTGTGTGTGTGTGTGTGTGTGTGTGCTTGATTAAGAGTTCTTCCCTGATAGTCTTTGTCAGTTCGACACATGGAGTCATCCATACAGTATTCATAAACCTCATACAGATGTCTTCAAGTTGTTCAAGATCAGAATCACATATATAATCTGAAAAGGAGAGGGCAGGGAGACTGTATGGTGTCTGTGAGTGCATGTTGACTTCTGGTTCTGTGAAGAACTCCATTAGCATCTAAAGGTCAAAGGATTAGAATTGCAACTGCAATTATCTTTGGATATCCTCAAGGCACCTAGTCAGTCCTCATTTTTCCATGTCAGAAATAACTATCTAGTTTCTACAAGCCCATACTTGCTTAGCATTCCTCTGTAAAATGAAGATTTCTGTCAAAGTTCATTATAGTTAGTGAGAAGATAATTTGAAATTCTGAAGTTATTCTCGGGTATAACACTCATTAGTCTATCTTACATAAACAAGATGAACCAAAAGAGCCAAGAGAGGCCCAAATTTCCAAACTCCTACAGTTCCTTAACATTGGAGTTAGCACTAACAATCAGGCTTCTTTTGCTATTTTTACCTAGAACAAAAAGACTGTGAGGCTGGAGAGATGATGCATGAGACAAGTGCATTTTCAGGAAGAATAAAGGGGAAGACAAGTTCCAAGAACTATGGGGGAGATATAGGATCCTGCTTATTCAGAGAGAGGCCATGACCTAGATGCCTAGGGCTGAAGTTTCCACTATAAAGTCATATTTTTAAAATTTAGGTCCTTTAAATCTCTTTTATAATAAGATACATGTTCCTATCCCCTTGGACTTGGAAGATTCATGTAGATTCAAGTGGCTGCACAGATGACAGATTTTAACTGCTGCAGGAAACCCTGTATGGCATTAGAAACATCTTCTATTTGCTGCTTCCTAAGTCAAGTTGTGTGATCAGTCCCTAGGTGAGCAGAGTGACCTGCCTCAGTGACTGGATACACAGGACACCAGCACAAGGTGCAGATCATAACAAATCTATTAGAAAGCAGCAGTGTGAGACTGTCCAAGTCTGTGACCCTGGTTTTCACTTTTGGATTCTGGTCATGTCAAACTACCTGGCAAACAACACTATCACTGAAAGGACTTGTCAGCTCATTGACATTATCTGTGTTCTATCCTCTGCAAAAGCAGTAGAGAAAATAGACTGTTATTCTGAACAGCAGGATTCATTGAAAAACAAATTAAGAAGGCATCCTGCTCAGTGAATGATTTCTGAAATCAGTGGGCTGGTTCTGCTCCATGCTCTGCCACTAGCTAATTAAGTAATGCTAATTATGTTACTCAGCTTCACTGAGGCTATGTCTTCACTGTAAGATGAGAGCAATAAGAAACACAATTGATATATGCAAAAAGTTTAGGAACTTCTTTATATAATACACATAAGTAGCTCAAGTAGCTCATCTCAACATATAAACCTTGCATAACTGACATGAGAGATGAGTCTGATTCTACTCTTTGTAAGAGTATATAATGGGCAGATAGCTTTCTATTAACGGATAGGCTAATAGCTGGGTGCATTATCATACCTACATGAAGAATTGTTGAATACTCCATTGAGTATATTTTACTAAGTGAGGGAACACCATATTTTGATATAAACATGTATTTTTCATTGTCTGTTGTGATATTTCCCCTTTCATCACAGATTCTATTGATTTGGAGTTGTTCCCTCTTTCTTTTGGTTAGCTGGGCTAGAGGTCTGTCTATCTTGTTTATTCTCTCAAAGAACCAACTTTTGGATTTATTGATTTTTTGTATGGTTTTCTTTGTTTCTATTTCATTGATCTCTGCTCTGATTTTTGTTATTTCTTCTTGTCTGCTCCGTTTAGGGTTCATTTGTTGTTGTCTCTCAAGTATTTTTAGCTGCAGTGTTAGATCGTTCACTTGCGCTCTTTCTGTGTTTTTTAATG
>VZQC01000887.1:646592-745132 GCA_009823505.1 Rhizomys pruinosus | reverse complement strand
GCACAACAGCCTGCAGATAGGTTTTGCATGAAGGATGCTTGTACTCATGGATTATCACTTATAGCTAAAAATGAAAAAAAAAAACAGAGAAAGATGCAGGACAGTTATGGCAGAATGCATGATCTGGGATGGGGTGGGGGTGGGGGGGGAGGGAAAGGGAAATAAGCCTGAACTGAATTGGAAAAAATGTATGAAATGCACAAAGCATCAATAAAAACTAATTAAAAAAAAAAACAAAAAACAAAAAACATGTATTTTTCTTTTGTTCTCCCTGTAGCCCCAGTTGGGCTGGAACTCACTATGTAGACCAGGCAGGTCTTGAACTCAGAGTTTTCCCTACATCTGCCTTCCAAGGCTGGGATTAAAAGTGTGTGCCACCCCTTGGAAGACAGATGCAGGGTGATCTCCATGAGTTCAAGACCTGCCTGGTCTACATAGCGAGTTCTACATCTGCATTCCAAGGGCTGGGATTAAAAGTGGTACAGGTGGATCATTAGTGATTATAGTGTGTGCAGCCAACATTGAGGGCCAGAATCGAAAGAAACAAATAAACAGACAAATCCACATGCCAAAGACACAAAGAGAAAACAACATGGGAAAAGCTCATAATAAATCCACACTGAAATCTACCAACACTACAGAAGATCCCTACAATGATATCCAAGGAAAGAAGCCAAGATACCCACCTTAGAAGAACAACTGTATACATACTCAAAGAAATTAGAGAACTAAGGGGAAGAGAATGAAAAACTCAAGAAGGACCAAGAGGGAGATAATGACAAATGTTGGAAAGAACTAAAGGGAGAGAATGACAAACTCCAGAAGGAAGTGGAAATGCTGAAAAGATCCCAGGCCAAAATGAAAAAAGAAAATGATCAGCTAACCAAGGAGCTACAAGAAGAGAATGACAGGCTCCAGAAGGAAGTGGAAAATCTAAAGAAATCACAGGATGAAATGAAAAAGAAAATTGAACATTCATCTCATCACCAGGAAAGGATGGGAAAAAGCTTCAGAAGCAGAATGGAAGAAGTAGAAAAAGAATATCAGACCTACAGGATAATATGGAGCAACTAGAAAACAAGTAAAGATTCTGAAAATTTTAACAAAAACACAAGAGTGGAACAACCAGGAAATGTGGGACACTATGAAAAGACCAAACCTCGGCATCATAAGGATAGAGGAAGGAAAAGAATCCTAAGACAACAGGATAATAGAAGAAAATTTCCCCAAACTGAAAAAAAGACAATCCCATACAAATACAAGAAGCACATAGAACACCAAATAGACAGGACCAGAAAAGAAACTCTCCACACCATATAATTGTAAAAACACTAGATGCTCAAAACAAAGAAAAATACTGAAAGCCACAAAAGAAAAACAAGAAATTTCATATAAGGGGAAACCCATCAGAATCACAGATGACTTCTCAGTCCAAACTATGAAAGATAGAAGAACATGGACCAAAGTATTCCCTGTGCTAAATGACTTTAGATGCCAACCCAGACTACTATACACAGCAAAAACGTCATTTATAGTTGAAGGAGAAAGAAAGATCTTTTACGACATGCACAAGATGAAAGAATATATGTCTAAGAAACCAACACTTCAGAAAATCTTCAAAGCGATCCAAAGAACAGAGGAAAGGAGCAACTATCCCTAAGCAATTAAACAGAGAAATCAACAAAAGTATAACAAAGTAAATACAAACCTAGACCAAGAATGCAAACAAAAAATAAGTGAAAGGAAGCAGCACATATCTCTCAATAATACCATAAATATTAATGGTTTAAATTCCCCAATCAAAAGACATAGACTGGGAAAATGGATTAGGAAACTGAATCCTTCTATATGCTGTCTACAAGAAGCCCATCTCACCCTCAAGACAGACACCACCTTAGAGAGAAAGGGTGGAAAAATTATTCCAAGTGAATGGTACCAAGAAACAAGCCAGAGTGGCTATTCTAATATCAGACAAAATAGACCTCAAAGTAAAAGTAATTAGAAGAGACAAAGAGGGCCATTACATCCTTATCAAAGGAAAAATTAACTATGAAGACTTCACAATTCTAAATGTCTATGCACCAAACTCTGGTGCACCTAACTTTATAAACACTACTCTGCAGGACCTCAATTCACAGATTAATCCTAACACACTAATAGTGGGAGACTTCAACACCCCAGTGAGCCCCTTGGATAGATGAATGAGACAAAAAATACACAAAGAGACATCAGAACTGAACAATACAATACACCAAATGGACCTCACAGACATCTATAGATATTCCACCCAAACACCAGAGAATATACTTTCTACTCAGCACCTCATGGAACATTCTCTAAAATCGAACACATACTGGGGCACAAAAGAATTCTCAACAAATACAAAAGGATTCAAATTATTCCATGCATTCTATCAGACCACAGTGCAATAAAGCTCAATATGAACAGCAGAATAAGCCCAACTAGCTACAAGAACACACGGAGACTAAACAACACCATCCTGAATAATGAATGAGTCAGGGAAGAAATAGTGAAATAAAAGCATTCATGAAACTGAATGAAAAAGACAATACAACACAACAAAACATGTGGGATACTTTAAAAGCAGTCTTGAGAGGGAAATTTATAGGCCTAAGTGCCCACATCCCAAAACAGAAAGGGAACAAATAAATGATCTAACACTGAAACTAAAAATGCTTGAGAGACAAAAACAAATGAATGCTAAACCCAAACGACAGGAAGAAATCACAAAAATCAGAGCAGAAACCAATGAAATAGAAACAAAGAAAACAATACATAGAATCAATGAATCCAAAAGCTTGGTCTTTGAAAAGATAAACAAAATAGACAGACCTCTAGCCCAGTTAACCAAAAAGAAGAAAGAGCAACTCCAAATCAATAGCATTCATGATGAAAGGGGATTCATCACAACAAAGTAAAGATCCAGACAATCATAAGGGAATACTTAAAAAACCTATACTCCACAAAATTTGAAAACCTAAGAGAAATGGATGAATATTGAAACCCTGGGAACCAACAAAGCTTAACCAAGAAGAAATTAACAGTTTAAACAGACCCATAATATTTGAGGAAATTGAGGATGTAATAAAAAATCTCCCAACTGAAAAAAGCCAAGGCCCAGATGGTTTCACAGCAGAATTATATAAAACATTTAAAGAGGTCCTACAACCATTACTACCTAATCTGTTCAGAAGGATACAAACAGAGGGAATTCTCCCAAATTCCTTCTATGAAAGGAATACCAAATACCAGGCAAAGATACAACAAAAAGAGAAAGCTATAGACCCATCTCATTAATGAACATAGATGCAAAATTCTCAACAAAATACTTGCAAATTGCATACAGACACACATCAAAAAGATCATCCATCGTGACCAAATTGGATTCATACCAGAGATGCAGGGGTGGTTCAACATATGTAAATCAATAAATATCATAAAACAGATAAATGGACTACAAGACAAAAACCACACGATCATCTCAATTGAGGCAGTAAAAACCTTTGACAAGATCCAGCATCACTTCATGTTTAAAAGTCCTCGAGGGAACTTGACGTTAAGGCAACATTCCTCAACATGATCAAAGCTGTATATAGCAAATCCACTGCCACCATCATTCTAAATGGAGAAAAATTGGAACCATTTCCCTTAAAGGCAGGAACCTGGCAAGGCTGCCCCTTATCGCCATTCCTCTTTAAATGCTTGATAGGGAAATAAGACAAGAGAAGGAAATTAAAGGAGTACTAATCAGAAAAGAAGTTAATCTATCCCTTTTTGCAGATGATATGATAGTTAACCTAAGGGATGCTGAAAACTCTACCAGAAAACTTCTAGAAATGATTAAGAGTTTCAGGAAAATGGCAGGATACAAAATTAAACTGGAAAAATCAGTAGACTTTCTTTTCATCAAATATAAACAAGTGGAGAAGGAATATAAGAAGATCTTCCCACTCACAATAGCCTCAAAAATAATAAAATACCTGGGAACAAACCTAGCCAAAGACACCAACAATCTCTACAACAAGAATTTTAAACCCCTAAAGAAGGAGATTGAAAATGACATCAAAAGATGGAAATAACTCCCATGCTCATGGATTGGAAAAATTAATATAGTAAAAATGTCCATTTTACCCAAATTCATATACAGATTCAATGCAATACCAATCAAAATCCCTATGAGCTTCTTCACAGACTTGGAAAAACATGCTTAAATCCATATGGAAGAACAAAAGACCCCTAATAGCTAAAGCAACCCTGAGTGAAATATGCAATGCATGGGGGATTGCTCTACCAGACTTCAAGCTATATTACAGGGCCACAGTCATAAATAAAGACAGCCAGGTACTGTCACAAAAACAGACCTGTTGACCAGTGGAACAAAATTGAAGATCCAAACTTGAGCTTATACAATTTCAGCCACCTCATATTTGACAAAGGGGCAAAAAACCTCAGTGGAGGAAGGATAGCATCTTCAACAAATGGTGCTGGCCAAACTGGATCACCATTTGTAGAAGAACAAAATTAAACCCCTACCTCTCACCCTGTACGAAAATCAACTCCAAGTGGATCAAAGATCTCAATGTAAAACCTGAAACCCTGAAGGTGATAGAAGAAAAAGTTGGTAACAACCTATAAGACAAAGGCTTGGGAAAAGACTTTCTAAATCAGACAGCAGCTACACTGGAAATAAGGTCAACAGTTGACAAATGGGACCTCATCAAATTCAAAAGCTTCTGTACAGTGAAAGAAACAGTCAAGGAAGTGAAGTGAAAACCCACAGGGTGGGAGGAAATCTTCACCAGTGATTCATCTGACAGGGCATTAACGTCAAGAATATATAGATTACTCAAAAAAAAAACCAAAAATAACAAATGACCTACTCAAAAGATGGAGTAAAGATCTGAACAGAGACTTCACCAGTGAGTAAGTAAAGATAACTGAGAAACATCTTAAAAAGTGTTCAACATTGTTAATAATTAAGGAAATGCAAGTTAAAACTACTCCAAGAAATCATCTCACTCAGATAAGACTGGGTAAGATCAAGAAAACAAAAGACACCAAACGCTGGAGAGGTTGTGGGGAAAGGGAAATACTCATTCACTGCTGGTGGGGATGTAAACTCATACAAGCACTGTGCAAAGCAGTGTGGAGAACCCTTAAAAGACTCAAAATGAGCTTACCA
The DNA here is from genome assembly GCA_009823505.1 of Rhizomys pruinosus. NCBI lineage: Eukaryota > Metazoa > Chordata > Mammalia > Rodentia > Spalacidae > Rhizomys > Rhizomys pruinosus. Next base: position 739,929 of record VZQC01000887.1, on the reverse strand, counting down.
CCTGACCCAGCCATACCACTCCTGGGTATATACCCACAAGACTCATCCTACTGCAAAGATACATGCATATCCATTTATTGCAGCTCTCTTCACAACAGGGAAGACCTGGAATCAACCCAAATGCCCCTTAACTGATGAGTGGATGACAAAAATGTGGTACATCTGCACAATGGAGTACTACTCAGTGGTAAAGAAAGATGGCATCATGAACTTTGCAGGTAAATGGCTGGAACTTGAAGCCATTATGCTAAGTGTGTAACACAGTCCCAGAAAAACAAGCGGCAAATGGTCTCCCTCATTTTTGGATGCTAACACCAAATCCCCAGATGAAAGGCAAGCTGAACAACATTATTGTTATACTTCTGTTTATCTGAAAGCAACTATGTTGCTATAATGTAAATCTTTTAACGGGCTCTAGAATCAAACCACCACTTACGTTCAGACTCTGCAATTACTGTATATGAGTGGAAATTGTGTATTCATATATTAGAGTAATATGAAATTAAAGAAGGAAAATGTGAATTCCTAAACATAAAAAAAGACTGAGAGAAAGATGCAGGACAGTTATGGCAGAATGCATGATCTGGGGTAGAGTGGGGGGAAGGGAAAGGGGCAAAAAAGTGTGTGCCACCATACCTGGCATAATCATGTCTTTTATACAAAATCAATAACAGGAATGTGAGCGTCATTTTAATCAGCTATCAGTATTTCTCCCATTTTCTAGGCATTTTGGAACCCCCATCCCTGACCACCTTCTCTTCACACCAACCTGATTTTCGTATTCCATCTCCAGGAGCAGAGCCCAAGTACACCCAATGCTACCTGCTCTCAATTGTTTGCACTCAATATGACAGCTGCTAAAAAGGATGTTCATGTTCTATAACATGTCTTTCCTCTTCCTAAATATACCTGACAGGAATCCACCTCATTCTTTAAAGGTAAAGCCTTGCAATCTGAAGTAATCCATTATATTTACTCTTCCTCACACATCTTCCCAGGTACCACAGTTAAATGACCCTTTACTTCCTAAAGGCCTTCTCAAGCCTAGAAACTCTCCTGGCCATTTCTTTTTTATGCTTAGAATGTATTCATACAAAGAACTTTTTTTTCTTTTTGGTCTTTTTGAGACAGGGTCTCCCTTTAGTCCCAGGTGGCCTGGAGCTCCCTATGTAAACCAGGCTGGCCTTAAACTCACAGAGATGCACCTGCCTTTGCCTCCCAGGTGCTAGAATTAAAGGCCTCTGCCACCAAGCCCAGCCTCATACAAAGAATTTAATAGGCATTTGTTAACTAAATTTACAAATGAATCCAGATCTTCAGCATCATGGAAGAAGCCCTGTTGTCTGTAAACTCTGAAAAGAATTGCTGGGATTTTTACTATCCTTATTTCACTAAGTATGTGTCATCTGTGAGAGAACTATGAAGTATTAGCATAAATAATTAAAACGAAAGCTCACTTACTAAGCTAATTTGTGATGCAGGCTTATTTAGGTGTGTAGTATTTATTTGTTGGTTTATTTGAGAGGTTTGAGAGTCCATTTATCTATTTATCTTGAAAATTCATTACTGTCTTCATATCTGGATGTATGCAGTCTAGCTTTTGTCAGTAAGCCCACCCAAGCCTGTTTTCTCTTCTCAATGGGAGCTTGGGAAATTAATTAACTTCATCATTAGCTTTGGATGTTTGGGATGCATAATGAAAACATTTGGAAATTAGTGGGATGAATATTTCACTACGGTGGAAGCAATTAATATTTTGGTTGTGACAGGAGAAAATAAAGTGTCACGTAATACTTTAGTATACATAGTAGTAAATATATACCAGTGCCCAAGCTGTGATTGTACACAGAACTGTGCCTAGGCTCTGATTTAAGAGAGAGCAACTCCCATGCTGAGATGCTGGACCTGTACAGACAAAGGTGCTCAATCTGAGACTATGCACACAACAGTGTCTAAGCTGTGACTATCCGATATTGCCCAGTTTGTAACTATACAAAGAATCATTTTAGAATAGTCATGCAAAGGCCTTGATTCATGGAGACTTTACTTGAATATACCTTCAGTTTCTCTGCAATGAGATGACATGCAGCCTATTTTTAGGAAAAGGGAAATAGATACTGTCTCTAAAGGTATTTTACAAAATTGTAATTCTGTTTGTGGCTTTTGTAAACCTCCCCTGGAAAATTACAAGTGAGATTAGAAGGACCCCGACAGACTGTCCAGGAATTGATAGATGACCTGCCATTTTTAAGACAGCCAACTTTCTGCTAAGGTCAGCCCTCACATGCCGAGAGGACAAAAGGAAAATGCAAGATCTGGGGAGAGAAGAACTGCAAAGAACAAAACATGTCAGCATCAAAGATCTCTAACTCTAGCCTAAAGGGAAGGATGGTTCTTTTATGTATATGTGTAGAAACAGACCCTTTAAGGCTCATGTGTATATTGGCTTTCAAAGACACATACATTCCTCAGCTTGGTACAGATGCTATTATCACTGTTTGGAAGCTTTTTGTACAAGCATCCTGGGCAGGAGTTTGGTGAATAACCTGCTAATTTGTTACTTGAGGGAAGGAGGCATCTATGGATTGCTTCCAAATACTACTTTAATTAAGGAAGAAGGGATGAATATATGAAATTGAACTGGCTGTAAGGCTTAGAAACACGTATGCTTTATTTTTATGGCTATGAGACTATCGACAGAGTTTTAGTTGCATAAACCAGAGATTCCCAGGTTCTATTTTGTGAATAAGGTTATTTTTAAATTATGGGTGGCTTGTGTTGGGATCTGCTTCAGTGACATAAATCTATATTTTGTATGTCTAGAAACTTTATATTTTTGAAGTGATATTCTGATTTTCCCCTGGGACATATAACCATTTACATTTGTTACCTTAAATGGATTTTTTTTTTTTGAGAAAGAGTCTCCCTATAGCCCAGCTGGCCTTGAACTCACAGAGATCTGCCTGCCTCTGCCTCCCGAGTGCTAAGATTAAAGGCTTGCACCACCACACCCAACTTAAAGATGGTTCTTAGCTGCCATGTGGGTGCTGGGAATCAAATCCCGGGCCCTCTGCAAGAGCAGTCAGTGCTCTTAACCACTGATCCACTTCTCCAGCCCGAGCTTAATGGATTTTGTAAGATTGATCTTATTTACTACTCCAAGGTTTGTAAGTACCTATTCTTGGCAATTGTAAAGAAGTATTTTTCTTTCCAAATGTTGATCATCTGTGTATAGGAATATTCCTTGCATTCTTGGAAACAGTCATGGTACTCGGCAGGACTAGTAGAATGTGATTGTCTCAGAACAACATCAACGGAAATGTAAGTGAACAGAGACATAAATGCTCTTATGATGTGGTTGGAGGCTCTGAACCTGACCTAGCTATGCATGAAGGAAACCGAACTGTGTTTTCCAGTTAAAGTGGAAAAAGTTATTTTCTGTGACTTAAACATTTTTGTTTAAATCAGCATGCATGATGTTCTGTAACAGTGGAATGAGTTTTAACTATCACAACTTGAAACTTCAGCAATGGCACTTAATAGTGAAGTAGCACCTGAGATACATTTTTGTTCACTGGAGTTGCTGACAACTACAGAACTTACAGAAGAAAGCTGACATGTAGAGGGATGGACAGTAGGCTCCTTAGGGATAAGCACTTGCTGTGCAAACGTGAAGATCCGAGTTAGGATTCCAACACACCACACACACACACACACACACATACACACACACACACACACACACACACACACACACGCACACAGTTAGGAATAAAAAATAATTCAAAATAACTCATTTCAATGAGAGCTCTGTTTTTGGCACTAGGCGGTACTAGGTCTTCACACTTTGCATCAAATTTCAAGGCTGGCTAAGGTTCAATTAGAACATAAACATTTGTGCAAGAGTCCATTGCACCAAATTACTTTCCCCGCACACTCCTCAGTGCACGCTCATCCTCTGAAATCTAGTCAGCTTATCTGGAGTCTCTTTTCTAAAGAAGGCCAGATCTTCCTCACCTGACCACCATCTGCTGCTATTTCCTAAGACAAAGTTGGGCTCTACTACCCATTTCTGCAGTTCTATATTGGGTTTTTGTCCAACTGAACTTGCATGGGTCTTGCGTATGGTGATATCAATGCTGTAGGTTCATAGGAACCATGTCCCAGGAGCTTGTAGGATTCATGTCTATTTGGTATTGTATCACTTCCCTGTCCCCTCTTCCATGATGTTCACTGAGCCTTGGGTGGATGAAGCTGAATATACAAGGTGTGAACTCTGGGGAAGGGGGTACTATGGGAGGGTGCTAAGGGAGAAGTGGGTATAATGGTGGTTAAGATTGACTGAAAAATTATGCATGAAACACTTTAAAATTATAATAAAAATACTTGTTAAAAAAAGAGCAGCAAGCACACCTAATCACTGAGAAAAAAACAAAAATTTAAAATGAGATATTTAGGCTATGGTCCTATAGTTTTCTTTTGTTGTTGTTGTATCTTTACCTGGTTTTGATATTAGAGTGATATTTTCTTCATTGATGGACTGTAAGAGTCCATGTTTCTCTCTTTTTTGAATAATTTAAGGAGTATCAATTGTAAATAATCTTTGAATGTCTGGTAGAATTCTGTGAATCCATCTGGGCCTGGAATTTTTTTAGTTGGGAGGTTTTGTATTACTTTTGTAATTTTCTTATCTGTTATGGGTCTGCTTAAAATGTTAATTTCTGGGGCTGGAGAGATGGCTCAGGGGTTAAGAGTACTGACTGCTTTTGCAGAGGAGCTGGGTTCAATTCCAAACACCCACATGGTGGTTAAGAACTGTCTTTAACTCCAGTTCCAGGGGATTCTGACACCCTCTTCTGACTTCTGCAACATTGCATGACATGGGTGTACCTACCTACATGCAGGCAGTACACTCATAGACATAAGAAGAAAAAAAAGTTAATTTCTTCTTGATTTAGCTTTGGTGGTTTACATGAATTTAGAAATTTATTAATTTCTTTCAGATTTTCAAATTTAATATAGTATAGGTCTTTAAAATATTGCATTATAATATTTTGGGTAGAATTAGTTAAGAAGTCCTTACACATATCTCTATTGATTGCTGCATATACACAGTAAGTTAACTTGAGAGAGCAAGGGGGAGAGAGACAAAGAGACAGAAAGAGAGAGAGAGAGAGAGAGACAGAGAGAGACAGAGAGAAATGAATAAAGTCAAACAGAGAGAGAGAAAAAAGAAGATACATTTCTTAGCTTGGGCCTGAGTGTTCCACTTTGATGGATGCTCAGTACAAATGCCTGAAGATAAGATTCCAAGCTGGTGCATGACAAGTAATAATACTTAGATGCATTTGAAAAATTCTCTCAATTAGGAGCAATACAACTGTGCAAAGATTTATATTGGTCTTTCAAATGAAGCAAGAATGAGAATGTTGACACATTGCCTTTTGCAACTTTTGTGATGATTTTCAGCTCATGTATGATGCATTGATATGATATTTATGGTTGGTCTAAAGAGATATAAAATAGATATAATTGGGTTATTGAACAGGGATGCCAAAATCAAGCCAATGCTTCCCGAGTTGTGGAAAGGGGTATTGGCTTTTATAATTAGATACTGCAGGTAAGGTGAAAGTTATTCAGTTGCAGTATTTATGATCCTTGGAATTAAGTGACTCATCTAGATCACAGAAGATGTTATCAATAGAACCCCATATTTTTGCACAGCCTGTACAATGGTTGAAGGGATTCCAAATGACATGGTGAGTGTTTCTTCTTGTAGAATCGCTACCTGGCCCTGTTACTTTGTGAAGACACAACTTTGCTCATTGTCCCTGATAGCAAAGTCTTCAGATATGATGTATATCTTCCTCCTTTAATTTAGTTTCTCCATTCCAAGCAAGAGCCTTTCATTGAACCATATGAAAGTCCACTCAACCATCGTATCCTTTGTTCATTAATACATACATGTGACTGAGCATCCTTGGAAGGATTTCCATTTTGTTTCTGGCACTTGACGCAATGCCATATACAAACTGAAATTCTGCCCCTGGTTCTCAGGATGGAGGCTCAAAAGCTCATTTTAATTTCCTGGACAATGTATTTTTTAGGTATATCTTTTATTCTTATATTTACTGCTTCTGAACAATGAGATCCTAAATTCTTTGGAATTTTTTTCAATGACTTTTATTTGCTTTAATGAGAAAGAAAAAAGGAAAAAAAAAAACAAGATTAAGAAACTACTCAGCTTCAATCCCAATATCTTGGAGGCTGAAGAGAGATGGGACAGTTAGAAATGATGGTCACCATAAACTTTGGGAAGCTTCATCATTTTCTTTTCGTATCCCCAGCATATTGAGACGAGGGAGAGCCGAGAGCCTGGGAGAAAGTTCAGAAATGGAATGCAGATAGGTTTATGTAAAATCCTCTTCTAAGGGGCTGGAAAGAGGGCTCATGGCTAAGAGCACTGGCTGCTCTTATAGAGGACCCAGGTTTAATTCCCAGCACCCACATGGGACCTAACAATCACCCATAACTCCAGTTCCAGTATATTCAATGCCTTCTTCTGTATTCTATGGGCATGGCATGGGTGCACTTAAACACATGCAGGCAATAAATGCATACAAATAAAATAAAAATAATTACTTTAAAAGACCCATTTGTTTGCCTATAAATATCTATTTGTCTAACGGAAAGTAAAATTGCCTTTAGCTTTCTTATGTGCAAGGAGAAGAATAAATATTGGTATTTTCTTAATAAATATTTATGCACACATAAATAAAGTGAAAATCATTAAAGTTCCTGATATTTATGAACTGATCACAAAGTTTGATGTTGATCTGACATCTCTGAGTCACTGAGAACATCAGAATGAAAGGAAATCAATTTAGACCACAAGCAATGGAAAGGAGCTACTTGTATATGCTCAGAATAAGTGATAGAGGTGTAGACATGGCATGGGAAAAATGTAAACATAGTCAGGAATATAAGCTGCTGTTTTTGAGGTCTTGGCCATGACGGACTGAAGTAGTGGCAGCAGTGGGCCTCAATAATTAGTCCATACAGAGGCTGGCAGACTGTCGTCAGCTCTCTTTAAAGTCGATTTATTTTAAGATTGTATTTGAGGCAAATAATAATAGAAGACATGTAGTCTAGGGGTAATAATGTGGGATGAAAAATAGGGAGGGCATCTGAACATAATAAAAATTAATTCATTGTGTGAAACTTGCTAGTCAATAAAAATATAAAAATAATTGATGCCAGTTCTATACTATGCACTGGGTGAGCAGTGTCCAGTAGTCTCTGTTTATAATGCACCTGCTTGTTGTAGGACAACACATGACAATTATTCAACTTAATGTGAAGTGCTAACTGTGATCAATTATGAAGGATTATTTAATTAAAAACAAATAAATCTAGTCAATTAAACCTAAGGAAGGATTCTGTGGAAGTATAACTTGAACAGAGTGATTTCAGAAGAGCTGGAAATTCATGTATTTCATTCTTCAGAATAATAATTACTTAAAACACCTTAAAAGCAAGAGTTTCTTTTTCATTTTACCTGGCTTTTGTCTGTTTCAAGTGATACACCAAAGACAATGCTGGACCTGGCATGAATGAAAATACTGAAATTGATGGTTTAAAGAATGCTGTGAAAAGCAATTACTCAGTGTCATTAGAAACCAGTAGGTTAATGATTCTTTTAAACAAAAGAAAAAAGATAGTTCCAAACTCATACACAGTAAGAGAACAAAAGGAATTCAGGTTTTTGCAAAATGCTTTTGACAGTGAAATCCTGATAAGGTACATTTCTTACTCTGGCTTTGCCTACTCTGGTTACCCAACCTCACTAACAGAATTGATCTGTCTTGCCCTTGACAGTGGAATTCTATCCCTGTATGTGTATATGCTGATGGTGGTGGCTGCTGGTATTTCAAATCAAATGAACTGAGAAACACAGTAGGACACATACCCTGTACTAACATTGAGCCTCTCAGGTCTTCTGACTGGACAACTCCTTTCCAGTCAGACGAGACTCATTTGCTCATCACTTCTCCTTTAGCGCTCTGACAGTTAAATGTTTACAGAAAATATGGCAGCCCCAGATGACGCCTTCCCATCAGTTACTAGATCAGATCATTTTAGCTAACCCTTGAAAATCAAACTGTCTTCAAATTCTCCTCTTTTAATCAGCTAACTGTTGGAAGCAGCCAGTAGTTACTCTCACTATCACTAATGATTACTTACATATGAATATCTACTGGAACAATTAAAGCTGACCTGGAAACCACTTCTCTGAAGACTAGCTCTCATGGTATAAGAAGGATACTGTGAAAAGTGCAAGAGGAGAAAACTGATCAGTGATCCCATCCTGCTCTAAAGCCTATGAACCACAACAATAGCAGATTGTTGCTAATGGTGCAGTAGTGGTACTTTTATCTTGAAGGTAGTCAACAGCTGTCTAATTGGATTTAATATCCATTCAATAGGAGGAAAAACATGTATGGTACTGTAAAACTAGCCAAGAACACATGGATGGAGAAGTCATAGACCCTAGAAAATAACCTACTTCTGTCACTTCCTTAGACCAATGTAATTTCTTATTATATTCTTAATATGTATCCTTATATTTACAGACAAATGTACCTCTCATCACTTATCAAGGAGACTTCCTTTTGAAACAAATGGAGGCTATTACAAAATTCCACAAAAATGCAGAGAATAAGTGAGTATGAGGCATGAGCCCTATTGACACAGTTTCAGTGCAACCTCTACACTTAAGGCTCAGGGGGATATCACAAAAGAGGGGGCAGAAAGAATGTAAGAACCACAAGGAGAGGGAATCTTCTGCTAGTTAACAAATTCTATACATGTGAAAGAAGCTGTACTAATGAAATCTCCATAGTTTAATGAGATATGCATAATGACAAATTTAAATAACAAGCTAAAGTGAATGGGGGAAATTTCATGGTGAACCATCTCAAGATGAACTACATGCAATTAATGGATACTGAAAGAGGCAGAGTCAGTTTTCTATAGGGACTAACTTACTGAGAGGTACTCAAATCCCAAGTGGGCAGCCCTAAACACAGGTATACACAAGCACCAATAATTAGAGTTGGGAGAGATGAGAGAAGTTGGCTAAAGACTTGGAAGGACAGATATAATGTAAATACTCATGTGTGGCATTCTCAAAAGTAAAAAAATAAAATAAAATAAACCAAAACCCAAAAACAAATTAAATAAAACAAGTATAAAGCAAAAACATTAAAATTAGTGTTTTTATATAAAGTTATCCTGTACTTAAAACTGACACTGAAGAAAAACAAGACATTCTTTGGGGGAATAATTAAAACATATTTTGAAAGGAAAATAACAATGCTGCCTGTCTACTTTTTCTCAAGTCTGAGATATGAAAGTTTATATAAATTATTTCAAATATAAATCTAAATAATGTAAACTGAAGTTCCCAGAGAAAGTTCACACCTATATTAAATTTCTACAATTCTTACAGATTGAAACTTCATGACAGTGGAGAGTTGAAATGTTTCTCATCTAAAACCTGATTATCTTAGACTATTTTTAGCCCCCCTTAACAGCTGTGCACTGCATTGTCTATCTTTGTGTCTAACATCCTTGTGACTATCACATGAAACCTTTGGTGATATATTAATTTGATAGACAACTAGCTTCCAATAATCCAAAAACTATGAATGTCATCAGCTAACATCTGAAATCTATAAAAGAATATTTTTCTCTTTGCTATATCTTGGCTGCCTGATGTTCCAACCAATGTATTTGAAAACTGTCTTCATTTATGACATTCTTTTGTTGTGTTACTACAAAATTTCACAAACCAGTTTCCACTTTGGAATATGTCATTTGAAGCAACCAGAATCCCTGTCTCTGGGGTACAGTCATTCATATTTGCCTTAATAAGAAACTGTTTCCTATGAGTTAAGAACTGGAATTGCCAATAGCAAGTTTCTTAGTTTATTTATTTTCTCCCAGCTATTTTGTGAATATCTTTTTTTTTTTTTTTTTTTTTGAGTCCTTTTTGAGACAGGGTCTCCCTGTAGTCCCAGCTGTCCTGGAACTCACTCTGTAGACCAGGCTGGTCTTGAACTCACAAAGATCCGCCTGCCTCTGCCTCCCAAGTGCTAGGATTAAAGGCGTGTGCCACGTCCGGCTTTTGTGAATATCTTAACGCACTTTCACACTTGTATCAAATAAAAGGAAAAGACAGTAAACACAATGTTGCTGAAATGCATTTTACTACTTGTCAGTCAGTGTTGAGAAATCCATTTCCCTCTGGATAAGATATAGGTTATGATTTATTGAACTCCTTCAATCATTGCTTTATTATGAACTCTTTTTTTAAATATATTTTTTTTATGTGTATGAATGTACTGTCTGCATGTAGGTTGGTGCACCCATGTCGAGCAATGCCGCGGAGGTCAGAGAGGGTGTCAGATTCCCCTGGAACTGGAGCTAAAGACGGTTCTCAGCCGCCATGTGGGTGCTCGGGATAGAACCCGGGTCCTCTTCAAGAGCAGTTGGCACTCTTAACCATTAGGCCATCTCTCCAGCCCCTATGAACTCTTTTTTAAACTTCCCTTATAACCCTTCTCTCTTTTCAAATATCAAACACACCACACACACACCCCATCTAAAAAAATAGTTTGTGGCCAAGCTTCCCTGCTAGCTAGTAGGGACACAGAGCTTTGGAGACTGTGTTAGGGCACCTGATTCTAGCTTGAATTGGCTTCTGTGGGTCGCACATCCCAAATCTCACAGGGAGCAACTCCCTGCATTATGACCATATGCACCCCTTTCTCCAGGGGCAGGCTTCTCTGATAGATAGAAGGGACTCAGACCCTTGGAGACAGCCTGAGAGCACCTGACTCCCATATGGCTCAGCCTTTTTGAGGTGGGTTTTGCAAATCATGCCATGCCCATCCACTTGCTTTGGGACCATCTACAGTCCATCCCACTGGTCTAGGGCTTAGACTTCCCTGATGACTAGTACAGACCAGCACATCCATCTCCAGTCTTCCCTCCTTGAAATTTGGCACTTTATATCTGAAGCTTCTGAAATGATCCTAACTAGCAAAGGCAACTTCGCCCTAATGGAGAGGAATTAAGCAGTGACTGAATGATCTGAAACCTCCAACATAAAATCAAAAGAGATAACTGAAGCCCAGACTAACCAACTTTCATACTCAATCAGAAAACAACAGGAGTATATCAATAATACAAACAATCAGATTTCAACTAAAGAAAACTTGAGTTTCATACCAAATTCACAAGCTACAAGAGAAACCCATATCCCAAAAACATAACTTGAAACCTGAAACCCTGAAGGTGATAGAAGAAAAAGTTGGCAGCAAGCTACAAGACAAAGGCTTAGGAAAAGACTTTCTAAAACAGCAGCTGTGCAGGAAATAACGTCAATAGTTGACAAATGGGACGTGATCAAACTCAAAAGCTTCTGTACAGCAAAAGAAACAATCAAGGAAGTGAAGAGAAACCCCACAGAGTGGGAGGAAACCTTTAGGAGTGATACATCTGACTGAACATTAACATCCAGAATATATAGACTACTCAAAATAACAAAAAAGTAAAAAACAAATGACTCACTCAAAAGATGGAGTAAAGTGCTAAACAGAGACTTCACCTGTGAGGAAGTAAAGATAACTGAGAAACATCTTAAAAAGTATTTAACATCATTAATAATTCAGGAAATGAAAATTAAAACAACTCTAAGATATCTCATTCCTATAAGACTGACTAAGATCAAGGAGAGGTTGTGGAGAAATGAGAACACTCATCCACTGCTGGTGGGAATGTAAACTCCTACAACCACTATGGAAAGCAGTGTGGAGAACTCTTCAAAAAGTCAAAATGAGCCTACCATATGACCCAGTCATACCACTCCTGGGTATATATCCATAAGACTTATCCTACCACAAAGATACATGCATATCTATGTTTATTGCAACTGTCTTCACAATAGCAAAGAGCTGGAACCAACCCAGATGCCCCTCAACTGATGAGTGGATAACAAAAATGTGGTACATCTCCACAATGGAGTTCTATTTAGCAGTAAAGAAAGATGACATCATGAACTTTGCAGGTAAATGAATGGAACTGGAAGCCTTTATGCTAAGTGAAGCAACACAGTCCCAGAAAAACAAACTGCAAATAGTTTCCCTCATTTGTGGATGCTAACACCAAATCCCCAGTTGAAAGGCAAGCTGAACAACATTATTGTTATATTTCTTTTTATCTGAAAGCTGTGCTCTTATAATGTGAATTTCTTAATGATCTCTAGAATTAACCTACCACTTATTTTCAGATTCTGTCATTATTGTATATGGATGGAAGGTACGTATTCATATTTTAGAGTAATATAAAATTAAAGGGGAAAATGTGAATGCCTAAACATATTTTGGAATTAACATAGTCTATTCTGAGAGGTCATAATTTTGATACATACTTGGTGGTTATATAGGCATATGTTGGAGCAATACAAAGGGAAGGGAAAAAGAAAACAACATAAAGACTGGGTCAAAGAACTGACTGATACAGTTAAACTCTGCCCAAGACAGCAAGCCTCTTCAGTGAAAAACTTTGGAAAGGCTAAGAGAAAGATGTAAGACATGTATAGCAGAAGGCATGAACTGGGGCGGGGTGGGGGGCAAGAAGAGGAGAATGTGTATAAATTGGATTAAATTATAATGTATGAAATATGCAAATTATCAATAAAAGTATTTTTTTAAAAATACAACAAAAATATAAAAATATGAAAAACTAAAATAATATGTTCCCCCAAGTACCACTAGTCTTACACAATGAAAACACCCTAGGGATACCAGGATACAGAATTTAAAAAAAAATCATGAATATGATGAAAAAATTCAATGAATTTAAGGAACATATATACAACTCAAAGAACTAAAAGAATATATGGATGCACTTCTGACCTAATTCACAAAAAAGATAGAAATATTGAAGAAAACTCACACTGAAATGAAGAAAGAAGTGAAAAACTAAATAAGCCAACTTGAAACAGCAGAAGGAAAAAAGCCTCACCAGTAGACTGAGTGAGAGGGAAAACAGAGTATCAAGATTCAATGATATAGTTGAAAACTTGGACCACTAAAGCAAAGAACATGAAAAATTTATTTTTATTATTTTTTAAATTTTTATTTGTTTATTTCTTAAGGGATTCTACAATATAAGAGCACAGTTGTTTTCAGATCACATTAACATTGCTCAGTTTGCCATACAATTAGGTAATTGGTGCTAGTATCCACAGATGAGAGATACCATTCGTTGTTTGTTTTTCTGGGACTATGTTACTCCACTCAGCATGATATCTTCTAGCTCCAGCCATTTATCTGCAAAGTTCATGATGTCATCTTTCTTTACTGCTGCATAGAACTCCATTGTGTAGATGTACCACGTTTTCTCTATCCACTCGTCACTTGAGGGGCACTTGGTTTGGTTCCACCTCCTTGCTATTGTGAAGACGGCTGAAATAAACATGGCTGTGCATGTATCTCTGCAGTAAGAAGAGTCTTGTGGGTATATACCGAGGAGTGGTAAAGCTGGGTCAGGTGGCAAGTTCATTCTGAGTCTTCCAAGGGTTCTCCACACTGCTTTCCATAGTGGCTGTATTATGAGTTTACATTCCCACTAACAGTGGATGAGTGTTCCCCTTTCCCCACAACCTCTCCAGCACTTAGTATCATTTGTTTTCTTGATCCTAGCCAGTCTTACTGGAGTGAGAGGATATCTTAAAGTAGTTTTAATTTGCATTTCCTTAATTATTAGCGTTGTTGAACACTTTTTAAGATGTATCTCAGCCATCTCTAATTCCACACTCGTGAAGTCTCTGTTCAGCTCTTTGCTCCATCTTTTGAGTGGGTCATTTGTTTTCTTTCTTCTTTGTTTTTTGAGTAGTTTATACATTCTGGAAATCAATGCTTTGTCAGATGTATCACTGGTGAAGGCTTCCTCCCACTCTGTGGGTTTTCTCTTCACTTCCTTGATTGTTTCTTTTGATGTACAGAAGCTTTTGAGTGAAAATTTTATTTTTAAAGTAGGAATGAAATATGAAGGAAATATAGGACACTGTAAAATAAACCAAGTTTACGAATAAAATGCATATAGTAATGAGAAGAATTTCAAATAAATGGTATTGACCATATCTTCAACAGGATTATAGAAGAAAATTTCTTAAAATTAAGGAAAGATATACCCATGCAAGTACAAGAAGCACATAGAACATCATATAGACATAAAAGAAACTCACCACGATTCAAAGCAGAACTTATTGAAATAGAAACAAAGAAAACAATACAAAGAATCAATAAATCTAAGAGTTGGCTCTTAGAAAAGATTAACAAAATAGATAAACCCTTACCCCAGTTAACAAAAAGAAAGAAGAGATTCATATTAACAAAATCAGTGATGAAAGGGAAAACAACATAACAGACACGAAAAAATATCCAGAACATTATAAGGGAATATTTTAAAAGCATACATTCCATTAAATTTTAAAACCTAAAGCAAGTTTGTGAAGAAACTCATGGGGATTTTAAATCAGATTGCATTGAATCTGTATATCAATTTGGGTAGAATGGACATTTTTACTATATTAATTTTTCCAGTCCATGAGCATGGGAGGTTTTTCAATCTTTTGATGACATTTTTAATCTCTTTCTTTTAAAATTTTTGTTGTAGAGATCTTTGGTGTTTTGGTTAGGTTTGTTCCTAGGTATTTTATTTTTTTTGAGGCTATTATAAGTGGGAAGGTCTCCTTATATTCCTTCTCCAGTTGCTTGTTGGTGTAAAGAAAAGCTACTGATTTTTTTTTTTAGGTTAATTTTGTATCTGGCCACTTTACTGAAACTCTTAATTGTTTCTAGTTTTCTGGTGGAGTTTTTAGCATCCCTCAGGTAAACTATCATATCATCTGCAAAGAGGGATAGTTCGACTTCCTCTTTTCCAATTAGTATTCCTTTAATTTAATTTCACTTTCTTGCCTTATTGCCCTAGCAAGCATTTCGGTCACTATATTGAAGAGGAGTAGTGACAGGGGCACCCTTGCTGGGTTCCCACCTTTAAGGGGAATGGTTCTAACTTTTCTCCATTTAGGATGATGTTGGCTGTGCGTTTGTTGTATATGGCTGTGACTATATTTAGGGATGCTCCCTTCAGTCCAATTGCCTCTAGAACATTGCCTTTAAACATGAAGGGATGCTGGATCTTGACAAAAGCTTTTTCTGCATCAATTGAGATGATTGTGTGATTTTTGTCCTTCAATCCATTTATGTTTTACTTGGGGAAAAGTATCCTTAAATTCATGTGGAAAAACAAAAATCCTGAAAGACTAAAGCAACCCTGAGTGAAAAATGCAATACAGGTGTCACCTTACCAGATTTCAAGCTATACTACAGGCCTGTAGTCATAAATACAGCCTAGTACTGACACAAAAACAGAATCAATGACCAGTGAAACAAAATTGAAGATCCAAACTTGAGCTCATACAATTTCAGCTGCCTCATATTCAATAAAGGGACCAAAAAAGCTCATTGGCAGAAAGATCACATCTCAGCAAAAGGTGCTGGTAAAACTGGATCAGCATATGTAGAAGAACAAAATTAAACCCCTACCTCTCAACTTGTACAAAAAACAACTCTAAATGGATCAAAGACCTCAACATGAAAACTAAAAATCTGAAGGTGATAGAAGAAAAAGTTGGTAGCAATCTATAAGACATAGGACTAGGAAAAGACTTTCTAAATCAAACAGCAGCTGCACAAGAAATAAGGTCAATAACTGACAAATGGGACCTCATCAAACTCAAAAACTTCTGTACAGCAAAAGAAATAATCAAGGAGGTGAAGAGAAAGCCCAAAGAGTGGGAGGAAACCTTCACCAGTGATACATCTGACAGAGCATTAACATCCAGAATATATAAACTACTCAAAAAACAAAGAAGAAAACAAATTATCTACTCAAAAGTTGGAGTAAAGAACTGAACAGAGACTTCACCAGTGAGGAAGTAAAGATAACTGAGAAACATCTTAAAAAGTGTTCAAGGTCTTTAATAATTAAAGAAATGCAAATTAAAACCACTCTAAGATATCATCTCACTCAGATAAGACTGGCTAAGATCAAGAAAACAAAAGACACCTAATTCTGGAGAAGATCTGGGGAAGGGGGAACACTCATCCACTGCTGGTGGGAATGTGAACTCATACAACCACTGTGGAAAGCAGTGCTGAGAACCCTTAAAAAAACTCAAAATGCGCCTACCACCTGACCCAGCCATACCACTCCTGGGTATATACCCACAAGACTCATCCTACTGCAAAGATAGATGGACATCTATGTTTATTGCAGCTCTTTTCATAATCGCAAAGAGCTGGAACCAATCCAAATGCTCCTCAACTGACGAGTGAATAACAAAAGTGTGGTACATGTACACGATGGAGTTCTATGCAATGGTAAAGAAAGATGACATCATGAACTTTGCAGGCAAATGGATGGAACTGGAAGCCATTATGCTAAATGAAATAACACATTCCAAAAAAATCAAACGGGGAATGGTTTCCCTCATTTATGGATGCTAGTACCAAATCCTCCAATTGAAAGGCAAGCTGAGGAACGTTATAGTTACATTTCTTTCTAGCTAAAAGCAACTGTGATGCTATAATGTGAATCTCTTAATGGGCCCTAGAATTGACTTACTACTTACTTTCAGACATGGCAATTAATGTATATGAGCAGAAGGTATATATATTCATATTTTAGAGCAATACAAAATTAAAAGGAAAAAATGTGAACTCCTAAACATATATCAGAGTTAACATACAGTTTATTCCTGGAGGACATAATTCTGGTACATATATGATGTTTATATAGACATAGTTTGGAGCAATACAATTGGGAGGGAACCACAACAACATAAGAACTGGGTCAAAAATGGACTGATATAGTTAAATTCTGCCCCAAATAATAAACCTTTGCAGAGAAAAACTTTAAAAAGACTGAGAGAAAGATGTAGGACATGTATGGCAGAATGCATGAACTGGGTTAGGGTAGGAGGAAGAGAAAGGGGAATATGTCTAAATTGAACTGAAAAATGATGTCTGAAATACACAAACCATCAATAAAAGTATTATATTAAAATTAAAAAAAAAACCCTAAAACAAATGGATGAATATCTAAATTCACGAGAACCATCAAAGAAGTAATTATCAGCCTTAACAGACCCGTATCAATAAGGAAACTGATACACTAATCTAAAACCCTCTGACTAAAAAAAGGCCCAGGTCCAGATGGAATCACAGCAGAATAGCACCATGGTTTGGTCATTCATGTCCTTTTGACTTCCTGGCCCCCTGTTTCATGAGGAGCTTCCTTAAGGGAGTGACTGTAGATACGCTAACTATACTCCAGTTATTGATAACTGCAACCAAGGAGTTATCAACCTTCAAAGATATAGGGTTTAATACATATGTCAGAATGCATGAAGTATGGTGGGGGGCATTGGAAGAGTATGGATGGGGGGAGTGGGTCTAAATATGATTGCTATGTATTGCATGAAATCCACAAGATCTCTATAAAATTATAAAGCAGTTTGACTGAAACTTTTATTTTCAAAAATAAAGTTGGTTTATGATGCCTTGCTTTCATACTAATCAAAGCTGCCTTATAGTCTACTCATTTGACTAAACTTTAAGCAAATTCTTCCTGACTGCAGGCCTTTGACTTTCCTTTCTTTAGAATATTTGCTTGAAAACTCTTTCTCTGCCCCTAGGTGATATAAATATTCTATAAATCAGAAATGTTAATCAAAAGGATTTTGTATTTTCCCTTTAAGATGGACCCATAAAAAAATAGATCTTTCCATTGTGGAAGGGTAATTAAGATAGTTATCATTTTGTGTGATAAAACTGAATGACAATTGAAAATATCATATGGCCCAGTTGTGTTGACCATCTTTCTCAAGCATTTTCCTATATTTTCCACTAGTTAACACCAATGTTTAACTGTTCTCCCATTTTTTTTTCTCTTGTGGAAATTAGTTTCTTTTCTCTTTGCTCACATTCTTGACCCCAATTATTATGGCCCTGAATAAAAAATTTTTAACAAATACTCAGTGAAATTTTTCTTTTAGTACATCATAGCAGAAGCTGTGAAAAATGTGGTAAATATATAAATACAGATTTCATCCTATAGCACTCGCAATCTGTTCAGTAAACAGAAATAAATATGTAGAAAAACTTTAGTGAAGAGATAAAGCTGGCAGGAGAGAATACAGTTGGATACTATCTATAGACAAGATGCCTAGGCAGCAGCTTGGTGGATCTTGTACCACCTTTCTTCCTCTGGCCAGCTTGAACAGGTTGCTTCCTATCTATGGACCTTGAATGCCCCCTGTAAAAAACACTCAAAAATAACCATCAGATTCTGAATAGTTCTTGTTTTGCTTTTGAATTTTTATTTATTTATTTATTTATTTTTTGTATTTTTGAGACAGGGTTTCCCTTTTAGTCCCAGCTGGCCTGGAGCTCATTCTGTAGACCGGGTTGGCCTTGACTCACAGAGATCTGCCTGCCTCTACCTCCCAAGTGCTAGAATTAAAGGCGTGTGCCACCATGCCCGGCAACTTTTGAAATTTTATATGATCTATGTGTTCACTCTTAAGTTCTCAGAAATACAAGCTATACTCGTCATCATTCTGATTTCATATGTGATGAAACTGAGGCGCAGCAACTGTAAACATCGTGCTTAAGTTTATTCATTCAGACATTGCCAATCTACAGACTCTACTGGTCATTTCACTAAAATACCCAGGAGAATTCTTTTGTACATCAAAAAGTCAAATATACTGAGCAAAGTGTAGTTGCACATGCCTTTAATCTCAGCACTCAGGAGGCAGAGGCAGGCTAGCCTGATCTACATAGGAAGTTCCAGGCCAGCTTTGGCTATAGGTATATCTTGTCTAAAAATATAATCAAAGAAACAAAAGAAACGAAAACCAAAATAAACAAGAAGCAAACAAAAATCCAATACACTGAAAATAAATAAACATTGAAATGTCAAAAGCCCACTATACAAATTTAAAACTACCTGACTTCTAAAATAACATTCTAGCTTTATTAATTATCTTATGTTGTCTAATACATTTGGACAATTATATTTTGCTGATAGTCCTTTCATTTTCTAATTTTTAAAATGTTACTAAGTTGACTCTCTCCCACTTATTTCAGAATTCTGCTGAGATATCTGTGTTTCTGGATCAGAAGTATAATCTCTCTATGAATGTTTTTCTTTATAACCTTAAGAAGACAAATGGAAATTTGTTCTTTCTCACCAGAAAAGCATATTAGATAAAACCTGTGAACCTATCCTGTGTTTGCTCTGCCTAACCACTACCCAGAGAAGCCTCTCAGACCTCTCCATGGGAGCCTCAGCAGCAGCTTTTCTAAAGGTCAAGTCTGCTCCACACATCTGCCACCACATTCTTCATGATTTTTAGGGATCAGAAAGAACCCAGAGGGTTGGATAGTAACCTGTTTTATCAATAAATATTGACAATATGCTTGAAAATACATTAGTGTGCATAAGGTAGTTATGTTCATTTGTAATTTTTGTTCTCTTGATGCTGCCCTCTCAACAGTTGCTTCTAGGTTATTTGCACACAATAGTTCGTACTTAACCACATCTTAAGACTTGAGGTGGTTGTATTATATATGTGTGTGTGTGTGTGTGTGTGTGTGTATGTGTGTGTGTGTATCTCCTCTTTGATATAGGTTCTCCTTATAGCCCCAGCTGTTCTGAAACTCTCTATGTAGATCAGCTGGGTGGACTCCATTTTACAGAGACCCACCTGCCTCTGCATCAGAGTGCTGGGATTAAAAGCATGTGCTATAATGCCTGGCTCCCTATTATGATTTGCTCACACATAAATACTTGTGATAAATGAAATTTCTCTCTCTCTCTCTCTCTCTCTCTCTCTCTCTCTCTCTCTCTCTCCTCCCCCTTCTTCCCTCCTGTTATTTGTGTGTCTTTCTCTCTCTCCCACATTGTACTTTTTGGGAAAACATGAGATTAAACAATGTATACAGGTTGAAATGAAATGAAATACAGAGGCATTGTTATACAGTTTTAGTCTATTCCAGAAAGTTACTGGAACACAAGCCTTCGGATATAACTGAGTAGAGGAGTGGTGTACATGGATGGAAACCCCAGACAAAGGAGTGATTAGTTTACAGTAATGATCCAGGAATACAGTGTGAGATCTTACCTTACTACTCGAAATGCTATGCCATCATGTCTTTTTGGAATTTCCCATTTAGTGATTTTGACCCATAGATAGAAAGAAACCAGAGAAAAAAGCCTCTGAGAAGGCAAAACTACAGTATTTGTTAGCATATGTAATGCAAGACAAGTTTGAAAAGAGCAAGAAGTCGTATGACCATGGGTGAGTTCAATCAAAACTTTACTATGACAGAACTTTAAATAACAAACATTGCCATTTGATTTCCAGTTGGGAGGCAACTGTATAGTTTCCCCTTTTTTATACTTCTCTACATAGTTTTTTTGTTAGTAAGCTTCTCTTCATAACTATAATTATTTTAGCACTTTAAAAATACTGTATATATTATGTTCAAGATTCAGAGAAATATAGCCTACTCAATATTTCTCAAACACAGAAAAAATAGGAAGTTCGTGCATTTCTCATTCACTTTACCTGGATTCAATGTTCATATCAGCCTAGGAATTTGGAGGACAGCTATTTAAGGACTGTCGATAGATATTACATTGACCTGTTCAGAAATTGTTGCTTGATTCTATAAATCAATAGTAACATTAATAATTAAGAATTATTGCTCCTATATTTTGAACTCAAATATTTATTGAACATCTAATATACTTCATTTTCTGCATATAATGGAATATATTACTTGCTTCATAATAGCTAATTTTTCTACACACCAGCACAGATGTACAGATTATTTGTATTTAATATACAAATATTTATCATGTATAATTTCTTATACACTCATATTCATAGCTGCTTTGATGGTAAGGCCATGATGATAGATTCAATATACATAGTGCTAAACAAATATAAGAGAAACGACACCAAGATTATTATATAAAATCATGCTATAGGCTAGAAAAAAAATTTTAGGAAGCTTTTGAGATTTCTGGAGGTCAGTGTACCTAAGTGCAGTCATGAGAAGTGAAAACTGATAATCCAGCAATTGTGGTTTTAGGTACAAGAACAAACAATATGATCTCAGTTCTCTTGCTGGAGATTCTAAGCAACAAGATGAGAGTCTTAAACACTGACACAGAGGAGATAAAATATTATATATGGCTGCAAAACCCATTGCTGAGGGCAATGCATTCATTGGTGCATGGACCTTCATTTGGGTTTGGCTGAACTTACTGATCTGTTTTTGCCAAACTAACAGGACTCTCTGACCTTAATGGTTTTGGATTTTTTAATACTTTTATTGATGCATTGTGCATTTCATTCATTATCTTTCAGTCCGATTTAGATACATTCCCCTCTCCCTGCCCCCACCCCACCCCTGTTCATGCCTTCTGCCATACAGGTCTTGCATCTTTTTCTCAGTCTTTCCAGAGTTTTTCACCACAGAGGCTTGTTGTTTTGGACAGAATTTAACTGTATCATTCAGTTCTTTAACCCAGTCTTTATATTGATGGTTTTCACTCCGCTTTGTATTGCTCCAACATATGCCTATATAATTGTCACATAAGCATCAAAATTATGACATCTGAGAATAAACTATATGTTAATTCCAAAATATGTTTAGGAACTTACATTTTCCCCCTTTAATTTATATTACTCTAAAATATGAATACATAAATTCCACCCATATGCAATAATTACAGAGTCTGAAAATAAGTGGTAGGTCAATTCTAGAATCACTTAAGAGATTTAAATTATAACAACACAGTTGCTTTCAGGTAAAAAAATAACAATAATGTTGTTCAGCTTACCTTTCAACTGGGGATTTGGTGTTAACAACCAAAAATGAGGGAAACCATTCACCTTTTGTTTTTCTGGGACTGTGTTAAACACTTAGCATAATGGCTTCAAGTTCCATCCACTTACCTGCAAAGTTCATGATGTCATCTTTCTTTACTGCTAAATAGAACTCCATTGTGGAGATGTACCACATTTTTTGTCATCCACTTGTCAGTTGAAGGGCATTTGAGTTGGTTCCAGCTCTTCCCTATTCTGAAGAGTACTGCAATAAATGTTGGTGTGCATGCATTTTTGTGGTAGGATGAGTCTTGTGGGTATATACCAAGGAGTGGTATGGCTGGGTCAGGTGGTAGGCTCATTTTGAGTCTTTTAAGGGTTCTTCAAACTGCTTTCCATAATGGTTGTACAAGTTTACATTCCTACCAGCAGTGGATGAGTGTTCCCCTTTCCCCACAACCTCTCTAGCATTTGGTGTCTTTTGTTTTCTTGATCTTAGCCAGTCATATGATATCTGAGAGTGGTTTTAATTTGCATTTCCTCAATTATTAACAATGTTGAACACTTTTTAAGATGTTTCTCAGCCATCTTTACTTCCTCACTGATGAAATCTCTGTTAAGCACTTTTCTCCATTTTTTGAGTAGGTCATTTGTTTTCTTCTTTGTTTTTTGAGTAGTCTATATATTCTTGACTTAATGCTGTTAGATGAATCACTGGTGAAGATTTCCTCCCACTCTGTGGGTTTTTTCTTTATTTCCTTGATTGTTTCACTGTACAAAACCTTTTGAGTTTGATGAGGTCCATTTTGTCAACTGTTGACCTTATTTCCTGTGCAGCTGCTGTCTGGTTTAGAAAGTCTAAACCCCGGATCTGAAATCTCCTGAGACCAGCTGAAGCACAGGTACCTGGGCTTGGGCTAAAGAGCATCCCTCCCCCTGCCAACTGGGGTTACGAAGGCATCTGAAGGAGGCAAGCAAAGCAAGTCTTCAACACAGTGAAGAGGCATTTAGGACTCACATTGGAATACAGGCAAGGAGAAGCCCATATGCCAGGAACACGAAGAGACAATATGGGAAAGGGGCAGGATAATCCCGCACCAAGCTCTACCAACCGTTTGGAAGATTCCTACAGTGGGATCCCTCTGGGGAGGCCCCAGGACACAGATATCAGAAACACAATTGGGAACATTTTTAAAGAACTACAAGATTATAAAGAGCAAATCAAAGAACTAAGAAAAGAGAATGAAGAACTCAAGAAGGACCTAGAGAGAGAGAGAATGACAAACTCCCGAAGGAAGTAGAAACACTGAAAAGAGGCCATGCTGAAAAAGATAAGGAAACCAACCAGCAAAGCAAAGAGCTACAGGAAGAGATTGAGAAGCTCGAAAAAGAAGTAGAAATACTAAAGAAATCAGAAGAGGAAATGAAAAAGGAAATCAAACACTCATTCAATCAAGAGGAAAGGAATGGAAAAAGCCTCGGAAGCAGAACAAAGAATATCAGACCTGGAAGATAACACAGAACAACTAAAAACCTCAAGGAAATATTATGAAAAATTTAAAAATACACAAAAGGGGAACAACCAGGAGCTGTGGGACACTATGAAAAGATCAAACCTCTGCATCATAGGAATAGAGGAAGGAGAAGAATCTCAAGAGAATGGTATTGATCAGATCTTCAACAGACTAATAGATGAAAAATTCCCCAAACTAAAAAAAGACAAACCAATACAAATACAATAAGCACATAGAACTCCAAACAGACAAGATCAGAAAAGAAATTCTCCATGCCACATCATAGTTAAAATGCTGGACACCCAAAACAAAGACAAAATCCTTAAAGCCACAAGAGAAAAACAAGTGACCTATAAAGGGAAACCTATCAGAATTACAATTGACTTCTCAAAATAAACTATGAAAGCAAGAAGAACCTGGAGCAAAGCATTCCCAGTGTTAAAGGACAAGAAATGCCAACCCAGGTTACAAAACCCAGCAAAAATGTCAATTATAGTTGAAGGAGAGAGAAAAAACGTCCATGACATAAACAAGTTGAAAGAATACATGTCTGGAAAACCAACCGTTCAGAGAATACCTGAAACAATTCAAAGGACAGAAGAAAGGAGCAACCATCCCCAGGCACCTAGAAAGAGAAATCAATAAAAGCATAACTGCAGAAGTAGAAACCTAAACCCAAAGCGCAAATGGATAATAAGGCAAAAAGGAACCAACACAAACCTATCAGTCATAACCTTGAATATTAATGGACTAAATTCCCCAATCAAAAGACGAAGACTGGGAGATCAGATTAGGAAACAGAATCCATCCATATTCTGTCTACAAGAAACACATCTTACCTTCAAGGACAGGCACCACCTTAAAGTGAAAGGATGGAAAAATATATTCCTGTTGAAGATCTGGTCAATAGTGTTGCCTTGGGATTCTTCTCTTTCCTCTATCCCTATGATGCAGAGGTTTGGTCTTTTCATAATGTCCCACATTTCCCGATTGTTCCACTCTTGTGCTTTTTTTTTTAATTTTCATAATCTTTACTTGAGCTTTCTAGTTGTTCCGTGTTATCCTGCAGGTCTGATATACTTTTTTCCGCTTCTTCCATCTGCTTCTGAGGTTTTTCCCATCCTTTCCTGGTGATTGGATGAATGTTTAATTTCCTTTTTTTTTTTTCATTTAATCCTGTGATTTCTTTAGTATTTCCACTTCCTTCAAGAGCCTGTCATTCTCGTAGCTCCTTGCTTCATTGATCAGTTTCTTTTTTCATTTTGGACTGGGATCTTTTCAAAATTTCCACTTCCTTCTGGAGTTTGTCATTTTTTCCCTTTAGTTCTTTCCAGTGTTTGTCATATTCTCCCTCTAAGTCCTTCTTGAGTTTTTCATTCTCTCCCCTTAGTTCTCTGATTTGTTGTTTATATTCTTTGATTTCTTTGAATATGTCTATAATTGTTCTTCTAAGGTTCATGTCTTGGTTTCCTTCCAGGGAGATCTTGTAGAATCTTCTATAGGATTGGTAGAGTTTGGTGTTGATTTATTATCAGCTTTTCCCATGTTGTTTTTTCTTTGTGTGTTTGGCATATGGATTTTTTTTTATTTGTTTCTTTGTTTGGATTCTGGTGCCTCAATGTTGGCTGTGCAGATTAGAATCACTAACGCTGTGCCTGCTAAATCCTTTGCATCACAGCTCCACCAGCTTGTGCACGGGAGGATGGTGTTGCTAATTTGGCCCACCCTGTTGACCTGCTGGCCACTGTCTATGTCTGCTCACACTGTGTGCTGGAACCCAAAGGTGTGAGGTTGCCAGGTGATACAAAGCCTCCATGGGCGGGGGTGCACAAAGCACCAAGGCAGGTGCTCCTCACCCAGGTGAGCTGTGGTGTTGTGCTGGCCATGTGTCACTGCACGCTGGAACTGGAAGGTGGGAGGTTTCCAGGTATTACCAAGCCTCCACAGGTGGGGGGGTTGCAAAGCACCATGGGAGGTGTGACTCACCTGGGCATGCGCTGGTGCTGTGCTGGCCACATCTCCACACTGTGCCCTGGAGCCCCTTTTGTGTATTTTTGAGACAGGGTTTCCCTTTAGTTCCAGGTGGCCTGGAGCTCACTCTGTAGACCAGGCTGGCCTTGAACTCACAAAGATCCACCTCCCACTGCCTTCCCAGTGCTAGGATTAAAGGCTTGAACCACCCCTGGAACTAAAACAGTTCTTTTCAGCCATGTGGGTTCTGGGAGTTGAGCCCGGGTCCTCTGTAAGAGCAGTCAGCATTCTTAATCACCGAGCCATCTCTCCAGCCCCTCCCTCTGACCTTCATTTTTAATGTTTGTCATATTATGCCATGATTAATAACAATGTGCTTTACAGGATACTTGACTGTAAATTCACAATAAGTCTAAGATATCTTTAGCAATATAATTTTGGAGTCACTAATATTCTACCAAAATAAAATTTCAGGAATGGAATAGCTTTATTTTTGAAGTTTTCTCAGATTACAACTTTTCTGTGAATAATGCCCTAGTTGACTAAATTTCAATTCCAGTCTCAAATATGTCATCTCATTTATCTGAAGCACATTAATGACTATGAATCTCCTTTGAATTACCATGTTTTAAATAATTACATGGAAGTTTAACATGGCTGATCAAATTCAGTGTGCCTTGAATTCAGACTTGAGTCTGAATCTCTGGTATTGTTGACTATATAACTATATGACTATGACACTGTAATTGGTATTATCTCAGGTGGCTTCCAAGTTCCATGTGGGTATACAGTAAAGAACTTTTTTAAATTGAATTTTTATGCATTTCACACATACTTTTTCAGTCAGTCTTAATCACCATTATCCTGTCCTGCAACATTCTCACCCCAGATTTCACACCTTCTGTCATTTGTGCTAGGGTCCATTGCAACAAATTACTCTCCCAAATACTCCTCAGTGCTAGTTCATCCTCTGAAATCTACTCAGCCTATCTGGAGTCTATTTTCTTTTTTCTATTGAAGCTTTGTGCATTTCATATAAAATTTCAAGTAAAATCTAGACCCGTGCTCCCCTCCCTACCCCCACCCCACCAGAGCTCATGCATTCTGCCAAACATGTTTTTCATCTTTTTCTTAGTCTCTATCAAAATTCTCAATGCAGAAGTTTATGGTTTTGAGCAGAAGAATTTCACCATTTCAGTCAGTTCTTTGACCCAGTCTTTTGTTGTTGTTGCCATTGTTGTTGTTGTTATTCCTTCCAATACACCTCACTCCTAAATATGCATATAATGCATGCCACATATATCATAGGTTTTAGCATCTTCAGCTTATGATTTTTTTCTTTATTAGGCTGAAAGAGGTCATGCTTCAAAGTTCCTCCTTGGCAAGCCAAACTACCATCAGTTTTGCTCTTATGTCAGAGTCTATTTTCTAAAGAAGGCCAGGTCTCCCTCATCTGACCACCATCTCAGCCAAAGTTAGGCTCTGTTACTCATTTCTGCAGATCTGTGTTGGGTTTTTATCCAGTTGAGCTTACATGGCTCATGCATATGCTGATACCAATGTTGTATGTTCATATGAACAGAAAGAGTCCCAGGAGCTTGTAGAATTCATTTCCGTTTGGTCTTGCACCAACTCTTTGGCTCTTGCAATCTTTCTGTCCCTCTTCCACAATGTTCCCTGCACTCTGGGTTAGTTAAGCTGAATATAAGCAGCCTGTCCATGGAACCACACTCCATAAACTCCTAATCTTTATGGTTTGGCCATTCAGAGTCTTTTTTTAAACAGTACTGTGCAGTTTATTAACCATTCAAGTACAGTAGCATCTGGCAAAACTTGGACAGATCGTGACTGAAAAGTGAACAGATATTCAGCATTTAACACTTTGGAAGAAGCCACTACACACTCTTTTCAAAAACGTTTTCACAGAGCCAATACAGTACTAGCCATTAACCCAGCACAACAAGTGCACCGAAGTAGAAAAGATGCAAGAAAAATAGCTACTTTAGAAAGACAAACACTTTTAAAAAAGAGTAAAACACTTGCAGTTTCTCCCCTTAAACCCTAGAACATCTTACGGTTTGGATCTACCTATACAGTCCTACATCAGCTTCTAGAATATTTGTCAGGAGGGAAAAATAAAATGACACTGGCCAGTACAATCTTTTGAATATTTAGGAAGGGGACTGGAAGAAAGTCAGTTTTCAGAACAAGCTAGTCAGCCTCGGTCTCATCAGCAGGATCTTTGGATTCTTTGTTTTTCCTCGCTTTTTCAACACACTTGTTCTTCTCTCGCAAACGCTCCAGCTTGGCTGCCATTTGTGCCTCCCAGTTCTCTTTGTTAGCTTCCATTTTGTGGGTCAGTTTCTCCTCTGCTATTTTACTGAAGTTGTTCTCCTTGATCGCCTTCTGAAGCACTTCTTTCTCATGTTCTCGCTTCTCAGCAAGCTGCTTGAGGACCTCAGCTTCATGAGACTTGCGTCTTTCTTCTGCAGCTCCTAATTTCTTCTGAACTTCCTCCAGGGAAAGATCCTTCTTCTTTGGGGGGAAGGGAATTGGGGATGGATTCTTTAGATCCAGGGCTGAGAATCAGTTCAAAAGCCTGTCCTGAAGCGCGCTTCTCGCTTCTCCAGTTCTTTCACCTGGATATCAGAAGAAGCCATGGTGACAGGGAGAAGGGAGATTGGCAGTGCGCACTACACAATCCACTGAGAGGAAACCCCTGCTCTGTCCAAGCCACCTGGCCACACTCTTCAGGCTCTTTTGAGTTCCTCAGTTTGCTTTTTCATGGAGGAGCTTACTTAATGAGAGTTAAGAGGTAGTTAATGCCTTCTTGGGTCTTTGTTCTATAATGCTTAAGGCTTATGTGTAGAGGTTGAATTGTACATGTGTCTACTAGTCATAAGCAATTCACAGACCATGTCTGTGTGTGTCCAGTTGGGGGACTCTATTATTCTCATCTGGAGCAAAAGAAGCTTCTTTTCTGAGGGATGTCTGGGATTTTGTCCGTCAATATAAGGACACTTCTTTTGTACTTAGTAAAATGTTATCTTATCCTAGGGTTGTGTCAACTTTGGGGAATTGTCAAAAATCTATGACCTCTCCAATTATGTCCATCTAGCTATGTTAACAATACCACAAATCAGTTTCCTCCCACTAAGCGAGGTCCAGTTGGTTAGCCATTGATTTCCACCAAGATAGAAGTGCTGATCTTACACTGATGTCCTATGCTGTTCTGGTCATTGATATGGATATTTGGCCTTGAGGCTGATGTTGTATTGATGTTCTCTCCCTTTGTGGCTTGCATAGTGCTCTCTAAAGCTATCAGAGTTAACCTTCAGGGGTGGTTTCTTCCAGGTCAGAACCAGCTCCATTCTTCAAGATCTGGTCCTTGAAGCATGACCTGTTTTCAGCAAAAGGGTTTTAATTCCAGGTTCTGGGAAGCAATAAAGGGCTGTGGCAATAACCTGTGTAATCTTGGGATTACTCCCAAGATTGGACTACCTTGGCCAGCAACTCAAAGGAAGGTTTCTCCTGTCTGGTAATATTTCTTGATATGCAGCCTTCATTTTTGCATCTGCACTCATGTAGAGTTAGTGTATGTGTAATTGGTCAATACATTGTTAGACTAATATGAGTATCAAGGGAGAAATGGAGATACTTTAAATGGAGAAGACATAGAGGGAGGGCTAGACAGGTAAAGGGATAGAGGAGAATTTAAGGGCTTTTTAATATTTAAATTATAAGTCACATATTTAGTTATATATTCATTGCATTACATTTTAAAATGCAATATATAATTTAGAATGGTATTCTTTCCTTGCATTTTATGTTATTAATATTTATCACTTCACTATCTCCTTTGACATCATTATCTGAGTAATTTTTCAGGTGATCAAACTTCCACACAAAATTTGTAGGGTACTGCAAATTTTGAATATCTGAATGATTGTTATTGATGGACATTTTACTTCAAATCTCAGGTTTCGCATTCTAAGGCTATAAGCATTGAACATCTAGTATAGCTGAAGATCTTTTAAACTGGAAGTTCTTCATATCGTTTTATGTTGTATAATGTAGGATTAAGAGACGGTTCCAAATCCTGAGCAGCAGTGGGGCATTCCATCCTAAGATTATTTTTTTTATGAGAGATGATTTATAGTGATGTAAGTACCTTTATTTCTGCATCAGCAATCTTGTATAAGAACTATTCATATTTAAAGTTGGTAAGTATTGGGAAAATTAACCAAATGATGTAGCATGTGGCAAACCAGTAATGTTCCTATTCTTTATGAATAATTAAGGTTACAGAAGTTAAGCCACCATAACCAAAGAACATTGAGGCCAGTTACCTCACCAAAGTAACAATCCTAAAGTGGATTGTTAACTTACTATGGTATAATTGAAAGCAAATTATTTCAGAAAAAAGAACATTGGAATAATAATAATATGCAAAAAAACAAAAGCTTTTTGAGGTAATTATGTCAGATCAATAGCAAACTAAGATTAAAGAGAAAAAAAAAGTTAATACTGGAAAATGGCCCTAGAAATGTAACTGACCTAAAGGGCTACCATTATATTACCTGTTAAGTCTTTTAGTTTGGTAGATGCCTGATTCAGACCAGCATTTGGATTTTAGCTTTTCAGCACACAAAGGATCTCATCTATTCTATTGTAAATACTTGTCACCTTTATAACAGTAAAGAATTTTCTAATCAAAGCCATCTAATTAGATATCTATTTTCCATGTATATTATTAATTACTTTAGGTACTTAAAAAGCAGTATTATTACATACCTAATATAAACAGATTCATATAATTTCATATCATTACAATTAATCCATTATAATTATTTAGTATAATTGTTTACAATATATACCAAAATAAATTTAATTAATATGTATTAATAGACACAAATATTAAAACATAAATGTATGCTTGTTTACATGTTCTTCTTTTTCACATGTAGCCAGTTCACATGTTACAGTTTGGAGCACAGTTTTGCAATTAGAGAACATAAAGTCACAGGTCTTAAAATCAATCTGTCCAATCTTATTATCCCAGTGGGATTAATCTCTAGTCATTTATATGAACTTATTGCTTCAGTCAGGGTTCTCATTCCCACTCACATATTCTACCTAATTCCCAATGTTACTGTGACTGCCCATCACCCCTGAAAACCTGCTGTTTTTTTTTCCTGACAAAATGGTCCTATTGGCCAGTGTAGTGGCACACACCTTTAATCCTAGCACTCAGGAGGCAGAGGCAGGTGGATCTTTGTGAGTTCAAGGCCAGCCTGGTCTACAGAGTGAGTTCCAGGACAGGTGGAACTACAGGGAGACCCTGTCTCAAAAAGACAAAAAAAATTGTCCTATTGTTGGGATCTGATTTGTCTTTCTGGAGGCCTTCCCTATGTTCCCATTGTTGATGTATCCTTATCCTACTTAGAGTGCTTGTCATGGTTGTATAGTATGTTGGATTTTCAGAGGGAAAAATGAGATCAGAAAGGTCATGACATCTATAGACAGAAAAACTAGAGACTCTAAGACAAAACTGAAATTTCCATGTAAGGGAAAAATAGCACCTGCATGATTCTAGAAGACTAGAGAGCTTCTCTGCAATGGTCTATGATTAGTCAATACCAAAGACCAAACAAGCACTAAATACACAAGGAAATGCAGCTACCTATGCAAAAAGGTGAGACATTGATCCTTGAAGTGTTTCTGCTGTGACTCAGCAGTGTTTTTTTACTATGAATATAAATTTATCTTGTCTTCCAACTGAGATATGGCTTTTGATAGAAAAGTGCAATTTCTTTAATGTTAGTTTAATCACCATTTCTTATTGGACTATTTCATGAAAACTTTCAAATTTGTTAAACAGGTTTTACTCTGATTTAATGAAGTAATTCTGAAATTTATTGGTCATATTATTATCTAGAATATTATAGATTTTTTATTTAAAGGGCTGCATAATAAGATTAACATATTATACAGTGAAACATGTCTTTGTTCCAGGTCTGAAATGATCAATAATAGAACACCAAATAAGTTTCTGTATCACTGTGTTGCTGATACCAGTGAAAATACTATTAAAATTAAATAATATTTTAGATTTATTTTCACAGAAATAATTTTGAAGCTGTAGAATCTCTGAACAGACCTTGAACATTTCTAGGGGGCCATGGGCCACACTGTGAGAACCTCTATTTATAGTTATGTCTACAGAATCACCAATGCCACTATTTTAGTCCCCCCCCCCACATTTTTCTATAACCACCAGTGGTACTAATAACTAATGTGGCCTTTTCTAACTGCAGAAGTTAGTTGTGTCCTTTTCTTATATGTAGAAATGCTACTTAATAGGAATTCTTTTCATAATGGTTTGCCTTTTTCTCTGTATCATTAACTACTCACCCAACAAGCTAGAGTTAAGTGCAAACTCAGGAAATGAGATAATATAACAAATATTCTCTTGACCACAAGTCTTGTGTTCCAGAGATGGGGATACCTACTGTAAGTATATTTTAAATGTTATGATAGTTTCTTTCCCATCCTTAATTTTAAAAGATTATTTACAAAAGTTTATCATAAGAAGCCCCTTACATTAGTAGCTTGTCCTAGTTTGTCTTTCCATTGCTGTGACAAAACACTCTGACCAACACCAACTTGGGGAGGAAAGGGTTTATTCAGCTTACATCTCCTGGGTCACATTTCATCACTTAGGGAGCCCAAGGCAGGAACTCAAGGCAGGAACCTGGAGGCAGGAGCTGAAGCACAGGCCATGGAGGAGTGCTGTTCACTGGCTTGCTCTCTACTGGCTTGCTCTCACTCATGCCCAGCCTGCCTTCTTCTACTGTCACTGCTCAACAATCAAGACAATACACCACAGATGTGGCCACAGGCCAATTCAATGGACCAAATTCCCCAATTGAGGCTCCCTCAACCCAGGTGTGTCAAGTTGACACTAAAGCTATCCAGCACAATTGACCCCTTGTCAACTTGACACACAAAACACATCACTATTAAACCACCACCTTTCCAGTTCTTATCCCCAAAGTATGATGTTAACATTAATCACAACCTAAGACAGTACAACCTTAAAAGCCCCACAGTCCTTAAAATGTCCAAATACTTAAAAGTTCAGTCTATTAAAAGTCTCTTAACTGTGGGCTGCTGTAAAATCCAAAACAAGTACTGTCTTATTTCAAAGGGAAGAATCAGGCACTCTCAAACAAAACCTAAGTCCAGCAAAGTAGCTCAAGGCTGGACACCTGGGATTCACTCACGATCTTCTGGGCTCCAAAGGGTCTCGGCAGCTCCCCCTCTCCGACTCTGCCGTCCGTGGCACACTCATCTCGCAGGCCCAGGCCGACTCCATTCTACACCTACCGCTGCTCTTGGTGGTCGTCCCAGGGTACCGGCATCTCCAAAAAGCTGGGGTCGCTACTGAAACTGAGGCAGCACCTTCACCAATGGTCTCTTCTGACCTCTCCTGGTGCAAAGCCTCAGCTTCTCTCCATGACCCCTGCAATCCTGGGGTCTTCACAGCAACCGAGGTGCACTTCCACCAATGGTCTTTCCTGACCTCTCACAGTGCCAAGCCTCGGCTGCTCTCTGTGACCCCCTCAAATTTCAACACCGGAACCATATAGGAGACTCTTACACGTTACCAAGTCCGGCTTCTGGCTCGAGATGGAGGCTCAGGCCCTTTCTGGGTCACAGCTTCTGTGTGCTGACCTTGAAGATATTCTCCCCAGAAGATTTCACCTCAGTGATGCTGGTCTCTTGTTACTTACAGCTGATTTTTCAGCCCCAGCTAACCAGCATCAATTGCCCCAGTACCACAAAAGTTTCACTTCAGGTTCTGGTCTCTTGTTACTTACAGCTGATTCTCCACAGCCCCAGCTGACCAGAACCCACAGATTACACAGTCCTGATGATCTCTGCTCTCCTTTGAAACTAGAAACTTCACAAGCCAGGCCTCCATCTTCTACAACTCCTTCAGCAAAACTGCTCCAAGCTCCACAGCAACAATCTTTAGGCATTCAATGATCTTCCCAGCCCAAAGTTCCAAACGCCTCCACAATCCTTCCCCAAAACACCAAGGTCAGGTCTGTCACAGCAATACCCCACTCGTCTGGTACCAATTTCTGTCCTAGTTTGTCTTCCATTGCTGTGACAAAACACTCTGACCAACACCAACTTGGGGAGGAAAGGGTTTATTCAGCTTACATCTCCTGGGTCACAGTTCATCACTTAGGGAGCCCAAGGCAGGAACTCAGGGCAGGAACCTGGAGGCAGGAGCTGAAGCACAGGCCATGGAGGAGTGCTGTTCACTGGCTTGCTCTCTACTGGCTTGCTCTCACTCATGCCCAGCCTGCCTTCTTATCCTGTCACTGCTCAACAATCAAGACAATACACCACAGATGTGGCCACAGGCCAATTCAATGGACCAAATTCCCCAATTGAGGCTCCCTCAACCCAGGTGTGTCAAGTTGACACTAAAGCTATCCAGCACATAGCTCATTTAAGAAAGGAACAAGTAGATTAAGAAAGTAAAATAGAATAGTATTGTACAAAGAGTAGAACATATAACTTCTTGTTAATTGGTAATAATACGTTTTACATATATATGAATGACAAAGAATTGGGAGAGGAGATGAAGAGTACTGCTTATGTCAAGGGGAACGGTACTTTATTACCCAGTACCTAATCAACCAGTGCCTAATTCAATTAGTGTTTCCAAAGAAAATTATTAAACACAGAAGCTATCTTCTTAATAATATTAACACTCAAGGAAATTATTTTGTTAACAACTAAAGGAGTCCCAATATGATGAGATACCTGTAGAGATTACTTATTTAATTTTTCTTGGGTTTCAAACTTAATACCTAACATTAGTAGTAATTCCTGATGTGAGAAAGGCAAAACTAGATCAGTATGTCAGGTCACAAAATGAAATATTTGTCATAAATGATGTGATGGATATTTCTCTACAGAGTTATGTGACACTTCACTCTCTCTTCTTGGTCAGAAGACAATAGTTTGAAATGGAACATAGTAATGAAAATGGTAATTGTTTCCATCTTCTCATTGGGACATTTTCAGGTGTAGTGAACATTTCTAGTCTGAGAGTTTTATTACAGATCCTCTTTTTAATTCATATTCCTGTGGTGCTAGGGGTGGAACCCATGGCTTTCTGAGTGCTAGACAAATATTTTCACTGAGCTACATTTCTACCCTGTACTTTTT
This sequence comes from Rhizomys pruinosus, assembly GCA_009823505.1. Taxonomy (NCBI): domain Eukaryota; kingdom Metazoa; phylum Chordata; class Mammalia; order Rodentia; family Spalacidae; genus Rhizomys; species Rhizomys pruinosus. The sequence continues at coordinate 705,150 of VZQC01000887.1, read as the reverse complement.
TTTTTCAATGAATATGTATATTTCATTTAAAATTCACAAATTTTATATGTAACTTAAAGAAAAAAAGGCAGATATTATTTCAAAGGTTTATCTTCCACAATATTTGTACATTTTGTATTCTAAAATTATTTGCCTACAATCATAAAATGGGCAGAAGAGTAGTTACTTTGAATTTTATTTTCTAAGTATAGGGCAAATTCTTTGCCAACTAATTTACACAGCTATGATTTCATACATCTTATCCCTGCTCTTCCCATTTATAATGTTTCTGCAAACAAAAATCTATGACTTCAGTTTATGCTATAGCTCCTGTCTTGATGATCCATTTATGTGTATGTGTGTGTGTGTTTTTTTGTTGTTGTTGTTGTTGTTGTTGTTATCGTTGGTTTGTTATGTTCATTTCTTTGTTTTGAGACAGGGTCTCCCTGAAGCCACAGTGGGTCTGGAACATGGTATGTAGACAAGGCTGGCTTTGATCACACAGAGATCAGCCTGCCACTGCTTCCTTAGTGGTAGTAACAGTGCCTGTGTCACCAAGCCATGCTTGATCCATTTGCTTTTATTTTTGTGTCTGTACATTTCATTTCATTGTAATATTGGTGGCAAGTCTGATATTCTATTTTTAAATCTTAATAAAACTTGTAGAACTAGACTTTTAAAATACAAATTTATGTTGTTGACAATGCCATTTCTTGCTGTTTGGGTACTTTTATTTTTGTGAAGATGTGTTTATTCCTCTTTCTGTCCTTTTTTTCTTAAGAGAACTCCATTTTCCATATTGATTCCGGCTTTGTTTTGTGCTTGACCTCTGCTATTATTCCTATTCTGATCCAGGGAGTATTCATGTGACTTTGGTGATGACAACCAGACAACTTCCTTCTACAGGCCACTGGAAATTGTTCAGAGAGAGTAATGTGATCCAATCATAGCTAATAAAAGACCAGGAAGATATTGATGGACTACTAGGGAAGAGAGATGTGCTCTTTTCTCAGTGGCAGTGAACTGGGACAGATATGACTGTGGATCTATTGTAATTATCTTGACATCATGATGGGAAAATCTATCTGAAGATGGAACCATGATACAGAAAAGAGCAATGGAAAGAGAAAATAAGTCTTGGGGATTTAATTAACATCTGGTTCAAGCTGAACAAAATTCCACTGTATATTTTAACTTTACAGTTGTTGTTTTAATGGATTCATGTCTCCTATGTTTTTCTTTTTCTCTGTCTAACTTGATTTGAGTATTTGATTCAGACCTGATGTAAGAACAAATGGAGGAAGGGATGGTAGTTACAATAAAAGTGCTGAGTGACATCAAACCCTAGTAAAGGGGGAAAATATTTGACCATAGTTGAGTCACATTAATTTATTTCTTGCTGTTCAGAAAATCAGTCATTTTAATACAGTAGAATGTGACTCTCAATTATGTTGCTTTTTCTAATATGTTATAGTCTTATCATACACAATATTATTTATAGTGATAGTGGACATCAAACTCCTACAATCCATTGGCTTTATAGTTCATTTAAAATAATGTCTTTCTGTAGCAGTGACTGTATCACATATATGTAGCCTTACACGAGGTGTTCTTCCCCCTGGACCAAGGCTCACAGTTCCCGGCCAGCCAGCTAACAATCTGGGCTTGAGCCCTGGTAGGGAGGGTGAGGGAGATAGGAAGTAATGCCAGGTGAAACAGAAAGAAAGAAGAAAGCAAGAAAGCAAGAAAGCAAGAAAGCAAACAAGCAAAGAAAGAAAGAAAGAGAAAGAAAGAAAGAAAGAAAGAAAGAAAGAAAGAAAGAAAGAAAGAAAGAAAGAAAGAAAAAGAGACAGACGCAGTTGCAAGACTGGGAGGATTTCCACCGCGGAAATGCCTTGGTTTATTTATAACAGGTAATGGGATTATATATTAAAGCTACTGTGCTCTAGGCAGGGAACTGGGGACAGGAGGGTATGAATGAGAGGAAGGGAAGTGCAAGCCATCTTGGCTCTTGGTTGGGGGGCAGCAACAGAACTCCCTGTTGTGTGTACAGTAAACTGAAGATGTGACATATGCTCTGTGCATCAAAGGGAGAGCCTTTAGGGTCTGGGACTTTGTCCCAGGTGAAGCAGAAATACTGCATATCCCATCCCCCAGGAGGTCCCCAGGACAATAATTGCAGGTCCCCATTTCCATCCAGACAAATGTCTCAGCCCTTCAGCTCCCCCTTCATTTTTATTAAAATGGAGCAGTGTTGTCACCTTCTTCCAGAGAATTTTCAGGGATGGCCTGGTATTGGACTAGGACAATTTGGACTGCGACCTCAGTGAGAGTATTAATTCAGTTTTTAACAAACCGAAGAACACAAGGTGCAATTGTCAAGAGAACCCCTAGCATGAAAATGGGTCCCAGCAAGGGAAGCAGCCAGGCAGTCAGAGGGTTGGAAACTCAGGGGACAGAGACTTGGGGGGAGTACCTGACACAGAGTTCTTTCCTAAGGTCCTTAAGGGCTTTTACATTTTGTTCAACTACACCAGATTCATTAACATAAAAGCAACATTCCTCCCCCAGGAACATGCAGGTTCAGGTTCCTCCGTTTTCTCCAGTCAGTAAGTCCAGGGCCCTTGGGTTCTGCCTCACCACTTCAGCCAGAGAAGTTATCTGTCTCTGGAGCGATTCAAGGCTGTTCATCATGGATGCCATTGCCTCATCAAGCTTATTTTGGAAGTCTGCCTCCATGCTGTACACCTTTGCCAGGGCCCCACCGGCAGTTGCCACTGCTACCGCGGAAAGAATGATGCCCATGGTGACCAGGAGAAGAATAAATCTCTCTCTTTGATGGTCTGGGTCCAGGTGTGACATCCAGGCAACTTCCTCCTTTTCATAAAGGAAGAGCTGGGGAGTAATAATGACAGGCATGCAAATTCCAGAATCAGTAGCATTCGCACAGAGGGAAGTGGTGGCCTCACACCAAAGAAAAAACAGAGATTTGACACACAGGGTTCTATTGAGAGGAACATTTTGGAGGCACCTGGGGTCTGGGGTTGCTGCAGCTCTCACTGGACAAATAGGGACAGCCATGAGTTAATCAAAGAGGGAAATGCTGTGAAACACTGGCTCTGTCTCTGCAAGAGCAGATTCCTACAGAGAGGCATTAGAGAGAATGGCAGTGAGAAGAGGGCACGTGAGAGACATTGGGAGACATTAGGGTGGGTGGTATAATTAAGGAGGTCTCTGGCATAATCAATACATTGAGGCCACATTAGAGTAGACCATATCTTTTCTTCCATTTTGGATTCCTGTAACAAAATGTGGGATTGAGGGGCTAGAACAAGCTGGTAAGAGATATGGATATCCACAGCAGGTTATCTGGCATTACTGTGAGAGTAGGGTTTTCCCTGTGTTCAGCTCCCCAGCAGTAGCTCCAGGGGTCCTGTATATTAAAGTCAAACTGATTATTTTGGATTCAGAATAGGATCCCTGGGCTGTGAACGTTCTTCAACCTGCAAGACCAAAATCTGCAACCACCATAAGTGTGGATTCCCTGTAAACATTGTCTTTTTTTAAGATGTGGGAAGCAGACAAAGGGTGCCTGAGAAGTGGAGGTGGAGTTGGGGAACACAGGGACTGTGGCTGCTTTGTAGTAGCCCTCTAATGGGCAGTCACTGGTCCCTATTACCTGATTTCTTCCTTCCCAGGTTTCTCTGATGAAAAACTGCCAGACATGGATCCAAGTCAGTGTTTGGTTCATGGGCTGGGCAGAGGCAGAGTTAGCTTGAACTATCATTAGAGAAGCTAAAAAGATGGCAGACAGGGGCGCTGAGTGGGGGGGCGGGGCACGTGGACTTTGCAGAAGTGAGGAGATGGTCAAATTTCTCCCATGTTATGTCGTTTGGGTTCTGGGAGCATCTCTTTCTCTTCCTCCTCTTCTTTCCATCCATAAGGAACAGGCATGCCATTTTTCTGGTTGGTGGGGAGGAATCTGACATTCCTAGCCAGAACCCAAATGGGTCTCAGACAATCCTGTGGGAAGATGCAAGCAAAGCCCCTCCCTGTTGTTAACAGTGGGTCAGGCCCCTTCCACTAGGAGGTCCCTCCACCTGACAAGTATCTGAGGGACAGTGCCTGGTGTCTGCCAATATTTGATCATTGCTGGACATTCTGAGTTCCTGTACATGTTGAAGAGGTTGAGAGTTTCCAGTGCCATGGCCAGCTGGATGTTGAGAGAGTATTTACCTGCATCATATAAAGAGAACCCCTGATGGGTTCCCTATCCCTGTGGATTATGAGGAATACCTGTATGATGTGTAATATTCCATAACTGACAAAATGATTTGAAGTTGGAGCTAGCAAATGCTGGCCCATTGTCTGTTTTAATCTGTTTAGGAAGTCCCATGGTGGCAAAAAGTAGAGAGAAGATGGGCAGTGAGGCCCTTAGCTCTTTCCCCTGTGTGGGCAACAAATTTAGAATAGGTGTTCATGGTGTCAAAAACATATTTCTGCCTACCAAAGGAAGCAATGTGTGTAACATCAATTTGCTGGAAGGCATTGGCTTTTAATCTCCTGGGATTTGTTCCTGGATCCTGTAATGCAGGTGTTTTTATTTTTATTTTTTTTAAATTAGTTTTTATTGATGCTTTGTGCATTTCATACACTTTTTCCAATTCAGTTCAGGCTCATTTCCCTTTCCCTCCCCCCCCACCCCCACCCCATCCCAGATCATGCATTCTGCCATAACTGTCCTGCATCTTTCCCTCAGTTTTTTTTTTCATTTTTAGCTATAAGTGATAATCCATGAGTACAAGCATCCTTCATGCAAAACCTATCTGCAGGCTGTTGTGCCCAAACACCTACAGCCCCACCATCCAGTGGGGGGTGACAGGTTGTTTGTTCAATCAAGTTGATCAAATGAGTGTCCAGACTACATTGCTGTAGTTTCACCATTCACCCCAATCGCAGCCCTTACATTCTACCACGCCCCCTCTTCCACAGGTTGTTCCCTAGGCTTAGAAAAGGGGCACAGGTGGATGAGAGGTAAAACAGTCCACTCTCTCTGGAGCTGTTGACTTGGACTCTGGTTAATTCTGGCTGCCTCCTTTCATGGGCTGACAGTTTGTCCAGGAATAACCTTTCGATCCTACTAATGAAGAACAAGCAATTAGACATATAGGTATTTAAGCAGCACTAATAGTTATGGTAGGTTACTTTAGCATAGACACATGTTTGGATATGTTAATCCATGAATTACAATTTTCCCCCCTGTTAAATATGACAGGGTCTTACTGTGGCTTATAACATCTCCTAACCTGTAGAGGATGTAAGCTTGTGGCATCAGCCATGGGTTATTTCTCCAAGGGGAGAGCCAATAGCCAATTAGATCTGGGACATACAGGCACATGGCTGCCTCTGCTGCACAGTACTTCCAGGCAGGTGAGGTGTAGCTGGTGCTGACGGTGGAGTCTTGCTTGACTCAGGGAGACCCATATTTGCTTTATTGGTTTAGTGGCCTTTGGTAACACTCTCTGGCATTCCAGAGGCCATCTGTACACTTGCATGTGTGGTCTCAATACATCCCTCCCATGTTAACGTCAGGTCTTCGGCAGCAGGGTCTTATTGCCTCTCCTCCTGTAGGTATCCCAACTTAGAGGCAAGGAGCCCTTACCTTTTGTGGGGCCTTGGATCCCCTGGCCAACATCCACCTGGTAGAACAATCCATTGCTGATGTCAGAGCTCCTGTATTAATATATTTTGCCTGAGTGCATAGCCCTAGGACTTTAGTATTATATTTGGTTCTGAACAGAGAGTAATCCCTTCCACAGTTCCCATGTCTAGTAGTCAATTAAAGAAAGCAGTTTTACCGGTTTTATAAGAGATTACCTCTACAATAGTTGTCTCCAATTTACAGTTGGGGAGCGACCTCATCATTGTCATATTTCTCCTTGTTCTATGGGTGGGAAGGCAAGGAAGTCTCTCATATCAGAACCTTTGTGGCACATAGAAGGTAAGTTTCATTAGGACTCATTATAACTAGTTGTTACATGTAGGATCCACAGAGGGGTTCGATGTTTATGGCAATCTGAGGCTTTTCTTCCTTTGAATGTTCAGATGGGTCAGCCTTTCCGTTGCCACTTTTTGGTACATTCTACTCAATGCAAACCTGTATCTTTTCTTTCTCAGCCGTTAAGTTGGTGACGTTTTGTCCTGTTGGAACAAACAAATCTTTTCCCATAGTTAGTTTTAAGATTTGAATTGCAAGGGTTTGATGAAAAGGTTTCATGTCTTTCTGTATCCCCCCCCCCTTTTTTTAGCGTATGAGTCTCCAGAAGACAGTTGTATTATACATGACTATAGGGTGGAGTCAAGGCACAGATTGCAGGTGTTTTTACTAAAGAAGAACAGGAGGAACAAGTCCTAAGGATCCACTAAGGTTTAAAGTTGAGCAGAGGGGACCCCAGGAAAGTGGGGGTGGAGACCTCTTAGGTTAGTATGGGTGGTGGAATAGAAATTTTTTGTTTCAGAGAAAGAGAGGACATAGATCCCTGTACAGGCAACTCAGTCTGCAAGAGAGCTGCCTTCAGAAAGAGGCCCTGGCAGGAGGCTGTGAGCACATATGTGCTGTTTGAAAAGAGTGTTGGTCCTTTTCTGCAGGCAGGATGAGATGGTAATGAGAAGAGGGGAGAGGGGGTTCCTGTCTAACTAGACAAAGGATTTGGATAGCCAGGAAAAAAAGTTGACCACATAGATACTGTCTGAGAAAAGATTAAGAGGCTGACTGGTTTCTTTGAGAGATAGATAAACAACATATAGCTCTCTGTACTGTGGGGAATGCTCAGGGAGTGGGTAAAACAGGATTTAGAGGGCTTGATATAGGTTATCATAAATTATGGCTGCAGTTCCCCATTTCCCTCCATCTGTGAAAACAGACACAGCCTGTTCTATGGGCATATCTTTGAAGAGACAGGGAAGGAGCCAAGTTAACAGTGGGATAGTGCAGATCCATCTGTCATTAAGATAATGATTTTCTGTTTGTCCTGGAAATCCCATGAGGCTCACAGCTATATGAACATGATTTTGCAGCAGCCACTGGATATCCAAGATCAGGGACCCCCCCCCCCGCCATGGGCGTGTGCAACTATTCTAGAATTCCCATGGGTTGGTAAAGAGCTCCTATAAGTGTGGAAGTGGTATTAAAAATAAGGAACCGTGTGGGGAGGGAGGATGTAAAACATGCTAAAGCCATGCTCTGGAGAGCTTAGTTCACCTTAGCAAGGGCTTCTGAGGCCTCTGCTGTGAGCTTTCACTTGGAGGCTGGGTTCCTGTTGCCTCACAAGAGATCAAAGAGAGGCTGAAGCATTTTTTTTTTTTGTTATAGATAACTGGGGCTACAGGAAACCACTATCTGAAAACAAAACAAAACAAAACAAAATCCTTTATTGTCTCAGCCATTTGACTCAAGGGTTTCTGTTACTTCCAAAGTGAAGTGAGAAGTAATAGTAGAGAAAAGGTAAATCTTGGCAGAAGGCAATGCATCGTAGGTGTTTTCTAAAATTGCCCCTCTCAGTCAGCCAACCATCTCCTTCGCTGTCATTTTTGAACTTCAAATTGACATAATCCCTTTCCTCTCAATTGTCACTCAGCGTTCTTGTTTGTTTTTGAACTATTGTGTCTAACCATCTGGCCTCTCTTAAACGATTGCCAAAAACCCAAACAATAAAGAGAAGTGACATAGCAACTGACTCTAGCTCCTGCCCAGGTGTGGACAGGTATTTCCTCTTTTACAAACAGGTTTCAGCTTTGAGATTCAGACAGTGACCCTGCAGAGGCTCCTGAAGGAAAGAATCTGACCATCTCCTGATGGTTTTAAAAATAAAAACAAATAGTCACTTAAAAAACTCAACTTCAATTATTCCTGCTCATACTGGGTAGTGCATTCCTACACATTTTTAATAACCTTAAAAATAGCACATGAAAAGTGCTAAACAACCAGCTACACCTCACCTGCCTGGAAATACTGTGCAGCAGAGGCAGCCATATGCATGTATATCCCAAATCTAATTGGCTATTGGCTCTCTCCTTGGAGGAATAACCCATGGCTGATGCCACAAGCTTACATCCTCTACAGGTTAGGAGATGTTATAAGCCACAGTAAGACCCTGTCATATTTAACAGGAAAAAATGTAATTCATGGATTAACATATCATCCAAACATATGTGTCTATATCATAGTAACCTACCATAACTATTAGTGCTGTTTAATACCTATATATCTAATTGCTTGTGCTTCATTAGTAGGATCAAAGGTTATTCCTGGACAAACTGTCAGCCCATGAAAGGAAAGAGCCAGAATTTGACCAGAGTCCAAGACAACAGCTCCAGAGAAGTAGGACTGTTTTGCTTTCTCATCCACCTGTGCCCTTTTTTCTAAGCCTAGGGAACAATCTGCGGAAGAGGGGGCATGGTAAATGTAAGGGCTGCCCGATTTTTTATGGGGGTTGATAGTAATGGAAACTACAGCAATGTAGTCTGAGTGAACTACGTCATTTGATCAACTTAATTGAACAAATAACCCGTCACCCCCCACTGGATGGTGGGGCTGTAGGGGTTTGGGCACAACAGCCTGCAGATTGGTTTTGCATGAAGGATGCTTGTACTCATGGATTATCACTTATAGCTAAAAAATGAAAAAAAAAAAAAAACACTGAGAGAAAGATGCAGGACAGTTATGGCAGAATGCGTGATCTGGGATGGGGTGGAGGTGGAGGGGAAGGGAAAGGGAAATGTGCCTGAACTGAATTGGAAAATAATGTATGAAATGCACAAAGCATCAATAAAAATAAAAAAAAGAAGAAAAGAAAAGTGCTAAGCATTGTCTTGCACACAGTATCACTAGCTGTCATTCTACTCAGATCAAAACCCCTACTCCATCTAGCATTGAACACTGACCCAATGTTCCCAAAGCTCCAGTGCTTTTATAACAAGTCTGCCTGCCTTCCTATAGCTAATGTTCTGCTTTATTCTTATCAATTAGACCTTTGAAATCTTTCACCTCAGGGCTACTTACTGTCTGCTTTTTTATTTTCACAGACAAGCAGCAACTTTGGTATTTCCTATGACAGAAAAACCATATGAAAAGGCAGGCAAGCCAAGTGAACTTCCTGGGTAGAGAGGTTTCTCTGTTAAAGCTGGCAGGGGATGATCTATCATCTTCAGGGTTTGACTGTTGAGTTGCACAGATTTGGAAAGTAATTCATCAGGTCCGAAAGGTTTTACAAGGTACTTATCTACAGGTTTGTTGGAGAATTGATAGGGTAACTTCAAGTGCTTGGTGACATTATAGAGGTTTAAGGAATACAGAGTTAAATCTCCTTCTTTATACCTTGGGTGGTTGGGGTTTGTGCAGTGGAGGTACACTCGAAGCTTGTTTCCATCTGGACCTTTCACTCTTGCCATTAACACCTTGGAACCCACCAGTTTCTTGAACAGAAGAGAGAGCCAATAATCAGGTAAAAGTTTCGAAGTTTTCATCCACTAAGTGGTAGTTTCCAGCTCCAAAGAACACCTGAGAGGCTGAAGCATTGTTGTGGGAATAGACAGCCATGGGCAGAGCCAGTTAAGGTTTCCTAGGAAGTTTTGGAGGAATGCTAGAGTGAGCATAGGAGGAAAGGAGAGTACAAGTTTGAGCAGCCTTACTGTCATGGGGAAATTTCAGTGCTAGGAAATGAATAGGAGGAATCATTTGAATGTTAGCACAAGTTATTTTAAATTCAAAAGCCTCTAAGTATGGTACAAGTCTGTCCCTTAAAGATGCCAGGTCAGTTGATGGTTTATCCCACACTAATACATTGTCCATATGGTGGAAGACCTGAAGACTTTGTTCCATGTGGGGCTTAAAGGCTGCTGCCACCACCTCTTGGCAGAGTGTTGGGCTGTTGCCCATGCCTTGTGGCAGGACAGTCTACTCTATTTTTTTAATTAATTAATTTTTTGTGTATAAATGTACTTTATGCATGTATGCTTGTGCACCCATGTCATGCAGTGCTGCAGCAGTCAGAAGAGGGTGTTGGATTCCCCTGGAACTGGAGTTAAAGATGGTTCTCAGCTGCCATGTGGGTGCTGCGGATCAAACCTGGGTCCTCTGCAAGAGCAGTTGGCACTCTTAACCACTAGGCCATCTCTCCATCCCCAGGACAGGGCAGTCTACTCTTAATGAGTTGATGGACCTGAGTTGTTAATGGTAGGGATTAAGAAAGCAAAGCACTTACAATCCTCAGAATGGAAATGAATTGAAAAGAAGCAGTCCTTGATGTCTAGAGCTAGCAAAGGGGTGTTAGCTAGGATAGCAGAGGCTAAGGGGAGACCCCTTTGTGGAGATCTCCATATATGCATAGTTTTATTAACAGTGCACAGGTCTTGTAAGAGACACTATCCCCCTGTTGCTTTTCTTTACTTTTTCATTTTTTTTAATTTATTATTTTTTATGTGTATGAGTGTACTGTCTGCATGTAGGTTGGTGCACCCTTGTCATGCAATGCCATGGAAGTCAGAAGAGGGTGTCAGATTCCCCTGGAATTGGAGTTAAAGATGGTTCTTAGCTGTCATGTGGGTGATGGGAATTGAACCTGGGTCTTCTGCAAGAACAGTCAGTGCTCTTAACCACTGAGCCATCTCTCCAGCCACCTCCCCACCCCTGTTGCTTTTCTTATTACAAACACAGGGGTATTCCAGGGACTGCAAGATGGATGGATATGTCCCAATATAAGTTATTCTTTTTTTTTGTCTCTTTACAGGGTCTCCCTGTAACCCCAGCTGTCCTGGAACTCACTCTGTAGACCAGGCTGGCCTTGAACTCACAAAGATCTGCCTGCCTCTGCCTCCCAAGTGCTAGGATTAAAGGTGTGTGCCACCACGCCCAGCCAAGTTATTCTTTTACTAGATCCTGTAAGGCTAGTAACTTCTCCCCTGGTAAGGACCACTGCTAAATCCAGACTGGATCATCTGATTTCCAGTCTAGATGGGGTGGAGCATAAGCTCAGGACTGCAGGTGCTTTTGCTAAGGTGATAGAGGGATTTTTCCTTGACTAAATTGGGCATGGTTGGTCTCATTTGGAGTGGCAATAACCACACCCAAAGCCTCCAAAAGATCTCACCCTAGCAGATTGATATTAGTGGATGGTATTAGTGAGCAAATCTGACCTGTATTTCCATCAGGGTCTTCCCAGGTATATGTATTTTTAGTGATGTAAGACTGCAAGAGTCCCCTGATCCCTAGGAGTTTAGGACCTGGAAGTAGGGGCCAGTCAGAGGGGATTTCTTGTTGTTTTAAGATGGTTCTATCTGCCCCTGTATCTATCAAACATTTGAAGGGCCTCCCTCCAACTTTTTATTGTTAGAGCAGGACAGGAGCCTTCTGAAATGGGTGTGGCCCAAAGGGCACAAACTGAATCTCTCTCCCCCTTTGTTTCCCAGGTTAGAGGCTGTCTGCTTAAAAGTTTAAAGGCACCAATAGCTTGCTATCTTTACTATACTTTGATCAGCAATATTTCCTCCAGTGATACCCTTTTTTGCACAGGGGGCAAAGGGTGTGCAGGGGGAGCATCAGAAGTCTCTTCAGGAGAGACTAATGCTTTGGGGTACTGTCTTTTCCAATGTCTTCAGCTTCCACCACTGAAACATTTTTCATTCATGGTGACAGCAGCCACAAAGGCTTGAGCCAAAGAATTAGCTTTGTGTGAGGCTATGCCTACATCCTGAGTTGCTACTATCCATTGGTCACAATGTTTCTCCTTTAATCCCTGGCAGGCTTGCTTGCATTCAGAAGTTATTCCTTCCCAGACAATGCTCTTAAGGAGCATTTCCCTAGCTATAGGGTTAGGAATTTTTCTCTCTAGACTGCTTTTGGTTATTAAGATAAAATCAGACAAGGGTTCCACAGCTTTTTGTCTTGGAAATAGTAGGGAGGAACCCACCTGAGATTCAGTATGTGCGTGTGGGTAATCTGGTCCCAGGCTTACAGGGCACAAAGCTGGACCTGATCAAAATAACCTGGAGCCAGCCCAGCCTGCTGGGTTCCCATGTTAAAATCTCCCTCTCCAAAAAGTTGTTCATAACCCCGGTCCACATTAGGTTGCCCTTGATTTCTTCAAATCTGCTGGAGACATTCATCTCTGTACAGTGCTTCCCCATTGTAATAATAGTGGACCTGGAAGTGAAGATTTGCAAATACCCCTCCAGTCCTGTGGAGTGTTAAGAGAAGCACAAAAGCTCTGGAGGATGGACTTTGTCCATTGTGCTTGAACACCGTCCTACCACCTACTGAACTGCTTGCCTAAGTTCCTTTAGGTCACTAGCCTGGTATGGGTACCAGTTCAGAGGGGTGTGACTCTGAGTTGGGGCTACATTAATGGGAAATGCCTGCAAATGAAGGTCTTGGTTGTCCTTGATCTGTCACAGTTTTAATGTGGTAGAGAAAGAAGTAGCTGGAGGAAATGCTGCTTCTGGCCCTTTAAGAAAAGGCAGTGGAGAATGGAGGGAGGGATCAGAGGCTTTAGTTTTTAAGTTATCACTCATGTGCAGCCTTCCATGAGGTGTTCTTCCCCCCTGGACCAGGGCTTGTATAACAGAGGTCTAAGCCCTCGTAAGGAAGGGGAGGATTGGAAGTGAGGCCTGGTAGAATATGAGAGAAAGAGAAAGAGAAAGAGAGAGAGAGAGAATAAAGAAGAGACGGGCTGGAGAGATGGCCTAGCGGTTAAGAGTGCCGACTGCTCTTGCAGAGAACCTGGGTTCGATCCCCAGTACCCACATGGTGACTGAGAACTGTGTTTAACTCCAGTTCCAGGGGAATCCAACGCCCTCTTCTGACTTCCATGGCATTGCATGACACAGGTGCACAAACCTGCATGCAGACGGTACATTCATACACATAAAAAATAAATAAAATTTAAAAAAAAAAAAAAGAAGAGACGGACTCAGACGAGACTGAGAACAATTCTATGAGGGAAATAACTTGGTTTATTGCTATAATCCAAGGTTTTTATACAGGACCTTGTGGGGGTTGGGACATACAGAATTGGGGGTTGGGACAAGTTGGATTTCAGGCCGTATACTCCAGATCATTACAGGAATGTGACAATGCTTTGCCCAAAGCATCAAAGACAATTGGCTCCAGGCAGGTTTTCACAGGCAAGCAAGAGATCAGCTTGGAGGTTGCTTGTTGACTCCCTAAGTGCTTTTGCCAAATGGGAACCCTATAAGAGGTGGCTGTTTTGATATTTTGTTTAATTTGTTCAGTTACCAGGGGGTCTGGAACTGGGCTGTTTCCAGAGGGGAGCTTGTTAAGGGCCCCGGGGGGATTTTTAATCAAGGTCCTTGAGGAAGAGTGTCTGTGGTTTGTTTTTGTTAGAATCCTTGCCTGGCACAGCCTGATGGGAGGGATCTAGACATTGTCTCACCATATCCAAGAGCAACAAGAACTTGAGAAAGAAGGGCACGTCTTGTCCTCATCGCTGCCTAGTCCCCTGTTCCACACGGGTCCAAGATTCTGAATTCCACAAGTTAGCAGAGGACATCCATGGGGCAATAATAAGTTTCACTCCAAAAGGAGGCAGCTTCCCACGTGGAGATTTTAACCCCTTGGCTCTTAAACAGTGTTTTTATTCTCTTAGTCTATGGGTCCTTTTGGCATGCCTGTTTGTTTCCCATGTAAAGGAATAAAGGAAAGACTGACATGTCAAATGGAGGTTCCACGAGACAGGCCCTGGGGGCAATTCCTTACTATGAAGAGAAGAAGAGAGATGCTAGTGAGTAGGGAAACACTTAGAAGGGAAGGCTTGCTTCTGTCTGGCCCAGCAGGTGGGAACACAGTTGGGTTAATGATAGACTCATGTCTACAGGAACTGAAGTTAGAAGTTACAAATAAAAAAGCTAAAGACAGATTGAAAGTTATCCTTCACAAGAAAACTTGTGAGGATTTGCCAAAATCTGAAACTTTTGCCTGTCAGGGGTAGTTTACTTCCCTATTTTGAATCCTCCAAAATGTTTTATCTCACCCAGGAGAGACTTTGTGGCTGAGAGACAGCCTGAGCCAAAAATGATGCCCCCACTAGGGAGAGGGCGGAACTGGCTGAGTCTGACATGGGCACTGCCCATAAACCTGCCTCGCTCAGAAGAGGCATGGCGTTGTAAATACCACCCATAAACAATAAATCTTACCTTTTTTCTTCTTGTCTTATGAAAGGCTGAGCTCCATGTTGTGGTGCCAGTTGTAGCAGTGAATGTATTACATGTGTGCAGCCTTTCACAAGGTGTTTCCCCACCCCCCGGACCAGGGCTCACAGTTCTGTGGGACCGTAAGCCTCGGGATTGTTCCAGGCCAGCCAGCTAACAATCTGGGCCTGAGCCCTGGCAGGGAAGGTGAAGGAGATAGGAAGTAATGCCTGGTGAAACAAGAAAGAAAGAAAGAAAGAAAGAAAGAAAGAAAGAAAGAAAGAAAGAAAGAAAGAAAGAAAGAAAGAAAGAAAGAAAGAAAGGAAGGAAGGAAGGAAGGAAGGAAGGAAGGAAGGAAGGAAGGAAGGAAGGAAGGAAGGAAAGAAAGAAGGAAAGAAGGAAAGAAAGAAGGAAAGAAAGAAGGAAAGAAAGAAGGAAGAAAGAAGGAAAGAAAGAAGGAAAGAGGAAAGGACAGACTCAGACTTGAAACCTGGAGAGTTTCCAAGGAGAAATGAATCAGTTTATTGATAACAGGTAATGGGTTTATATACTAAACCTACTGTGCTCTAGGCAAGGAATTGAGGACAGGAGGGTGTGAATGAGGAAAAGGGAAGTGGAAGCCATCTTGGCTCTTACAAGGGGGCAACAGAATTCCCAGTTGTGTGTATAGTAAACTTAAGGCGTGACATATGCTCAAAAGGGAAGCCCTCTGGGTCTGGGGCTTTGTCCTAGGGAAAGCAGGAATACTGCATATCCCATCTCCCAGGGGATCCCTGGGACAATAGTTGCAGGTCCCGGCTTCCAGCCAGACAAATGTCTCAGCCCTACACCTTTCCAGATCCCTAGTTTAGTCCATAGACAATTCCATGAAGTAGCACTGGCAGAATTTATATTTTAAAATACTACACAAAAACATCAAAAGATAATGCTAGATTTTCGTGCTAAGTTCACAAAGACATGCACATCCCATTCTAAGTAAATAATCATTTCATTTTTATTACCATATACCACAAACCATTTTGCTTAACCATCGTAGGTATGGCTTTTATAAAATGGACAGGATCTGGTATAGTAAACCTCAGCAAAACCATTGCTCCTGTGTCTTATGACATATGCACCAAATCGTTTTTCCCTGGCAAACTCAGTTTGGTGATTCACCCAAAAAGAATGAATGAATGTGACTCTGCTTGATAATTAACATATTAAAACACTGAATGCATACATACCCATCTTCATTAAACATAGAAAAGACAGGAAAGATGGGTGATCCTGGATTAATGAGATATTCTAGAACTAAGGAGGAAAAGGACAGATGATCTGTTAAGATTAAGGTGGAGCCTAGCTTTTATTTCCCCAATTGAAGCTGGAGAAACCCTTTGAATAAAATCATGCGTAGGGCATGAGTTAAGGATACAGTTTCAGAGACAGGGTTCCAATAAGGCAGTTCCTTGGCACAGTTCCAGGAAACAGATGGTTCCAAGAGACATCTAGGTGCATATGAATTTTCCAAGTTCAGGAACACTCATAAGAACTAAATTTAAAGGGCTAGAGGGATGACGCAGTGGTTAAGAGTGGCTAACAACCATTCACAACTCTAGTTCTAAGATCACAATGTTTCTTTTGACCTCTGCAGGCATTGACTGACACAGGTGCATTTACATACATCAGGAAATACACTCATACACATAAAAATAATAAATAAAATATTTTCAAAAAACTAAATTTAAAAGCAAGGCTTTTTGTTCAAGCAATTGTAATGTTGCCATATTAACACTAAAAACCATGAATTAATTTGTGAAATAAATAAAACTCACCAAATTATTTTCCTATTATTGATATGACATTGAATCATTGCATTACTAATGTCAGCTTTTATTAAATGTTTAAATTCTATGATTTCTGCCTTCCTGTGAAAATATGTTGTGCAAGTTATGCTTTGTTGACCATATTTCTCTCTGAAAGTAAATAATTCACGAGTACTTCTGTACATGTAGAAAGAACTTTATTCTTGATCAAATGATTGAATCACCATTCCTTATACAGAAAGACAGATTAACAAAACAAATACACTTAAAGCTTTATGTGATTCAGAAGCTATTAGATAAATACCTAAGACTAAAACTGTGTGCAGCAGGTAACAAATTGGGGGTAATTATGTAAGAATGCAACTGAATGACCATGATGTGAGACAATGCTTGCAGACTGAGTTGGGAGCCTGGTAGGTCCAGCTGTGGATAGGCTCATTGGCTTTTTGTAGGGCAGTCTTCATCCTGAGTATAGGGCTTTATATTTTTGGAATGAGGGTTCTAGCATCTACTATGAGACAAAGGTATATCAGTGAATTTCTTATAGCCAGCTTTTGCATGGAAAACAGGGAGGGTTAGAATGATTTTAGAGATTATATCTAGATTTTGGTGAAAACATTATTATTTTTCCAATCCACCTTGGGTAAGTGGAATTCTGATTTCTATGGCTTACCTTAGGAGAAAATGAAGAGTAAGAGGCAGGCAGGCAGAAGAGGTTTAGAAGGACCATTTCTGAAATTATTGCTCAGGCCTGGATTCTGAGAAAGTGTTTTCAGAGTTTGAGCACGGCTGAGATACCTGAAGAAATATAGAGATGAAGAAATTGGCACCTTTACATGAGCACCTTTTTTGCTGCCAACCTGGAGCCCAGAGACAGAATGCTGTTCAGACTTCATCTTTTCCAGTGGTTTCCACTCTTTCTTTGCCTGGTTAGAGAACTGACCCTAGTGGGCAAGCAAAGCAGGAGTATTACAGTGGCCTCTGATAATACACAAGGTATAGGAGGGCACCACCTCAGCTAAGCCATTTCATCTCTTGAGTTTAGTTTTCTCCATAAGGTGATTACAATAAAAATTTACCATCTTTTCTTTATGCTGCTGGTGCTACTTTTCTATTTAAACTCAGCTGTTCTAGTCCTTGTCCCCTTGAGTATCACACAGGCATTTGTAACTACTTTCAATCAATGTTGAGATGCTTCCTTTTATTTATAACTTACTCTATTATTTGCAAACATTTCCAATCTCACAGAAATGCTCTAGGAAGCCTACCTGACTTCTCAAATCCAGTCATCTTTTTTATCTGAAATCTTTTATTTAAAAGAGACATCTCAGCTAAGGAAATAACTTGAGTAACTTCACTATTTGGTCCTCAATAAACTCTATTATCAGCCTGTTACACTGTTTTCTACCTAACTTTTCTGTGCTTCTAATTTTATCACTTAGAGTGCAAGAAAGGAAAGTTATCTCATGGTCATGTATTATAGGTATTATAGTTCTCTCAGTGAAAATTTTTCTTGGGCAGTGAGGTCAGATGCCATCCTTTTTTTCTCTGTAGTAACTCTCAGGTGAAATACCTACAGGCTCTTCTTGTATCTCCAGAGCACAACTTGGGATGTTACCGCCACATTGCCCCTCATATATACCCATAGTGAAGATACAGAGTAGTTAAACCAATAACACCTAAGTCAAATCAACAATTACAATACTGCACTATGTGCAAATAATAAGTTTGACAAAGTAGCTAGTTTTTAATCAATTACAATGTTTATTTCTTCTTCAAAATTTTACCAACAGTTTTCCTTATGATAAGGGATAGAAACATAGGCCAGCATTTTAACGTCAAAGCACGTAATGTTTAGAGACATAGTTTATAGTTCTGATTTCTTCTTCTGATTAAAACCAAGATTTCACATGTCTGTGTGAAACAGCTAAAATCAAAATCTAATAAAGGTGATGGAATTGCAGCATGCTGCATTTTTATTATAGGAAACAGTTCATATTGTGCAATAAAAGCTGCTTTATATCAGGCTATTTATCAAAGAAGGGTGAGAATTCTTTGAAGCCGTCTTGCCAACTGGGGAAAGTGAAATTTTTCTTTCAATCTTAAGAGAAAAAATGCATAATAAAAAATGATGAGTATAACTGTCAAGCTCATCTACACTGGAGAGAAGTCTACTGTGCTTACATATGGGATTTCTTTTCTGCAAAAAATCTTTAATATGTCAAAGACATTAGAAAATTAGACATTAACATTTTAAGTGTTTCCATTTCCTTGAAGTTACAACAGAGATGAGCAAAAGGCACATCCTGTGCTGCTGGTCACACTGAGTGGATCGTGGGCACAGGTGCAGTTAGGAATCTCATGGGTCATCTCTTATTAGGCATCAATTTGAACTGAGTTTAAAAAGAGAATAGAGTTCATAAAGTTAGTATATAACAGATTTTAAACCCGTTTTATTTTTTTTGGTCATATAACTTTTAATTACAATTAGTAAATATTCTAAAAAACCCACTCACAACAGATTTATAGACCCCAATTTTGTTCACAATGACTAGTCATTTTTCTTTTTTTTTACAGTATATATTTTATTGATTTTTTGTGCAGCTCATATAATACATCTTAATCATATTTAGACTCCTATCTATCTGCATCCCATGCAATCCGATCACTAGATGTCCTGCATTCTGTTATGTATGTTACAGCCTTTTGAGTCAAGTTTTGTCCTGAAATGTCCTCAGTGTGAGCTCTTCCACTGGAGCCTAGTCAGCCTATATTTTAAGAGAATATTCTTCTTAAACTTATGCTTCTATCACAGAATACTATTAAGTGCTTTATAAAGAAAATTAACTCATTTTCTGCATTTTTAGAGGTTCTATTATAAGGTGCTGGAATCTTCTGAGATCTTCCTAAAACTTTATTTGTTATTATTGTTTGTATATGACATGAATGTTTGAGTTCGGATGTACATGTGCCATGAGATGACTATGTAGAGTTAAGAGGCCAATATATGGGAGTCAGTACTTTGTTTTTACTATGGGATCTAACATTGAGCTCAGATCATCAGGCTTGTGTTGAAACATTTTACCTGCTGAGTTATCTCAGTTCAACTGTGAACTTTTTGTTACCTCATGGCATGCCATGACATGGAAGAGGATAGAGAATGTGCCAGTTGGAGACTTCTTCTCTTCTAATGCCCCAAATCATAGGGCTGCACTCTCATGATCACATGTAGTCTCAGTTACATCTCAAAGGATTCACTGCCAAACTCCACCAGCATAACTATGCTTCTTGCCTCCTTCCTTGAAGATAGAAAAATCCAAAACTCAGAATTATAGAGTAAATTGACTTGGGCCATAGCTGTAATGATAATGTTCTTATCTGCTGACTGATTATGAGTATCTCTAATCCTTATTTATACATTAACAAGGAGGAATATAACTTCATAGGCTTATTAAGATGTCTATGTGAGGTAAGGAGGTCTTACAGGGAGGAGGTATATGAAGCTGAGTCTTCTTTTCTGTTCCCAAACTTATCCTACATCTGAGAAGGAGAAATGTCATGATGAAGACAATAAGCCTAGGCTAGTCTTCTGTGGGATCATTTAGGAAATCTGAAAGGCTATGGATAGGGATTTCAGGGTTCAGAGTGAGGAAGTGGTGGATGAACTCTATGGGTAGAATGAGCATGGACAGAGACTGAAATTCTGAGAATAACTGATGGATGTACTCTACTAGCCACAATAGTTTAATACACCAAGGACACATGAAGAAACCACATATTTGTGTGAAATTCTGAGCTCAATGGTCAAAACTGAAAATCTTTCCTATATATTAGGGGAAAAATTTGATGTGGGTAAAAAGTCTTTTATGGAGATTGTTATAATTTTTTAAAAGTTGTTAATCTATAAACTTTGGTGTTCAGTAGATTTTTACAAACTTTGGAGAAGAAATCTTAGAATATCAGAACAGTTTTGACCATATAGGCAACTTTGTCCTGGTTCAGCATTTGGCCTAAGAGTAAGATTGCCCCAAATATTTTACCATCCTTCTCAGCCTAAAAACTGAAAGCACATAGGAAACAGATACTCTAAGCAGTAGACAGGTCATTAGTGGGGTCAGACTAAAACAGTATTTGAAGTAAGACGAATTAAAAGTTTTATGAAAAATTTGCAAACAGCAAGATGTAACTCCCTAGGTGATAAAATAAATGCTGCACAATACTTCAGAATAGAGTCCACAACTGAGATAAAACCTGTCTTCACAAAGTATATTGTCTGCTTCTCATTACTTCAATCTGTCAGAATTTATGCAATTTATATTTCCTTTTGGGTCCACAAATCTTGTTATTCTGCATCCTAAACTTCCATGCTTGCATTACTTGTGTGAGCTACCACATGAGGTCTAGATCTTCAAATCTTACCTCTAAAAGATATGCAACTTTTCATATAAGAACATGAAATGTGTGGCTTTACCTCCCTGGTCTTTTAATCTATTATCCTTATAGAATCTGAACTGCTGTTACATTTGAGGCTGTTTCATCAGACATGTGTGTCTCATCATTGACTGTCCCTATGTGTTAAAAACTATTTTGAATTTATGAAACCAAAACACTTTGTCTTAAGAATTTTCCTTTAAGTGGGGTGTGATGGAACATATCTTTAGTTCCAGCACTCAGAAGGCAGAGGCAGACAGATTTCTGTGAGATAAAGGCCAACTTGGTCTTCTTAGTAAGTTCTATGCCAGCTGGGGCTAAAGAGAGACATTGACTCAATAAGCATGGAGAAAAATATGTTAAGACTTGTGAACCCAATATTATGGAAAATTTTTCCTCCAGCCATATAAATATAAAACTGAGAATGCTTCTGGCAGTATCAGTTCTCTCATTTTTCTAAGGACTAGAATTATGAATATTTGATGAAAGCCAATTTACTTTAATTCAATGTCCAATAGTTTCTAATAATATTGGCTTCCTTTCCCTAAAAATCTGTTGAGCCAAAATAAAATATTATAAAAATAAATAAAACAAAGCACATAAGCAATAATTATTAAACTGGAAAGATAATACAGATCTTAAATCACAGTTCCTGATGGACGTACAGGAAAGAAGAGTTATCAAGGGATTTTAAATTGTACTTTATATTCCATTTTGGCTTACATGCCCTAAACCCACCCCTTTTACTGTTGGTACCTGTCCAATTAATGGCTAATTTTATGTTGAAAATTTGCTTGCCAGAGATTTCAGACAGTTGGTTCAGGAAAAGATACTGCTTTGTTAATAAGGATTTATGAGGAAAATACCCTGCCCTTCTGTGAGAGAGAGGCTGGTTATATCTCACATATTGGGAGCCAAGAGGAACCTTATCCTTAGCCTTTCAGCATACTGTTCAGTCATTCTGGTAGATTTTCATGTCTTTATTCATGTTCGACTCATGGAAATACAGCCAGCCTTATTGGATAAACTGTTTATTTTAGTTTTAGAGTTTATTTGTAATTACTTGTCCTCAACTACTGTCACATTGTCAACATATTACCTTCAGCAGTTATCAGGAATTAAGTGCTCTGAAAAATAAACAGAGTACCTCTGCCAGTCCTTCAGGATAAAATGGAAAAACAGAGTGAAGCAAGTGGAATTCAATACTGCATAGTCATCCCCAGTGGAGCCAGGACAATGCATTAAAAGGTAATCCATTCATGTAATTGCAATATAAGCAGGTTGTAAAAGTGTAACAATAATAGGATTATGAAATTTCTTCAAAGAATTTATTAAACCATTCAAACTCTTTGCCTCAAACAGAATTTCACAGTATTGAATTTCTCACAGCCATCCTTTACATCCACTCAAAGAACAAAAATAAATGTAGCTAAAATATGCTTAGCTGACTTGCTCATATTCCTGCACACCACAGTCCCAGAGGGCAGTGGTTCCCAACTGAGGTGCTGCATACTACACTGACTACTAGTAGCTGTCACATTCCACTGCTCCATTCAACTATTTTCCTCTTAGCAACTGGAGAAGTTTTGTTACAGAAACCTACTTATATCCAGAGACCATGTTTTGATATTAAAACTAACACTGAAATTTTTCATCATTTAAATAGTTGGTGAAAAACAGAAATAGAAAATAAATTATTAGGAAGTCACACATTTAGTTTAAACAGTAATCAGTAAACTTTAAGCCAACATCCTTTGCAAATTTCTACTTTAAAATGACTCTGATTTAAACACCCATATCTCTAGATGTCTGTTATTTCATCACATTTCGAATTGTGAACATTTTGCACAATTTCTATGTAAAAGTAAATTCCAATACTGAATACACTCCAAGGGAACTTTCTCTCCATTTGTTCTGAATATTGCCCTTTGACTCTGAGTATCTCAGGTTCGATGTTGCTCCTCTGTCTCTCAGGTTTGATGAGTTCCAGAATCCTGTCCTCTACTTCATTCTATGAATTTTGAACAACTATCTTGACAATCCCATCTTGCCTAAAGGGCCCTCTATCAGTAAATATTGCTACAATTTATCTCTGCCTCATTCTCGTATTCTAAATCTCAGAGAGAATGAAGTTTATTTTAAAACCTATTTGAAAGTACTTGTCATGAAGTCTGTTTTAAAAGATGCAAAAATTATAACTGAATGATAGACTGTTAAATATGGTCACAGTTTGTTGAGCAATGTACTTAGAGCTCTTGGAATTGGGCCTCAACTCAATGTCACATTGGACATACAAATTCCTAGAGTCACATGCATTTGCTTGCAGGCTTGTTCATAGCTCTATTTTTCATAATTTTTATTTAATTTATAAAAATATAGAATAGATATATAAGCAAAGCAATAAATTCTAATTGTGAAACCCAAATTTATAATATATGCAATAGTCACCAGTTTCAGAAATGGTTAGATTTGAACAAGGGTCAAATATATAATAATGACTTTTAATTAGACTATAATTAGAATAAATTTTAAATTTTGTGCATGGATTCCAAATCATGAAAAATGCAGAACTTCTTGATCTCTTATCTAAAATGAACTCATGTAGAATGAGGGAACAGTCTATCAGACTGCATGCATAAGCATGATCAAATATTGGTAGAACAGACACAAATGTGCATGCAACTGTTGGCTGCATAACAGAACACCAAAAATAAGACACTAACAGTTGTCTTGATTTTGGCTCTGGTAAGATAACATTTGTAGTCCTTAAGAAGTGATAAAGATTGTGTTTAAAGAACAAAGATATAGAAGTAGGCATTGTGAAGCACCAGTGAACAGCATTGCCTAGTATCATTTGCTATTTGCATATTGAAAAGAACAAAATGGAAACGTTTATGAAAAGAATAAGAACTTTCACAGAGCCCTTAGTTATTCTGTAAGTACTTTCTATTTGTTTTTTTTTTTCTGCAAAGAAATTATGCACAAAGCGTATTCTTGCTCTTATGTTGCTTATGGCCAGGATTAACTCTCCTGAGTTGTGATTACCTCTATGCTTTCATCCTCTTTTATATTAGGTGTTCCAGGATTGCAAACTGAATTTCTTTTTATTTGCAATTATATTTTTTCATTGCTGGTGTCCTTTATCTGACTATATAGTGTTGTATTAATTTATTATCTTTTTCATTCTGTTACTTTTTTAATTTTCATTTTTTATTGATGCTTTGTGTATTTCATACATCATTTTCCAATTCAGTTCAGGCATATTTCCCTTTTCCTTCCCCCAACCCCACCCCACCCCATCTCAGATCATGCATTCTGCCATAAATTTCCTGCATCTTTCTCTGTTTTTTTTTTCATTTTTTAACAATAAGTGATAATTTATGAGTACGAGCATCCTTCATGTAAACCCAATTTGCAAGCAGTTGTGTCCAAACCCACACAGCTCATGGGTCCCACCATCCAGCAAGGGGGGGGGTTGTATGTTCAATCAAGTTGATCGAATGAGTGTCCAGACTATATTGTTATAGTTTCACCATTCACCCCAATCTCAGCCCTTACATTCTACCACGGCCCCTCTTCCACAGATTGTTCCCTAGGCTTAGAAAAGGGGCACAGGTGGATGAGAAGCAAAATAGTCTACTTTCTCTGGAGCTGTTGTCTTAGACTCTGGTCAATTCTGGCTTTTTCCTTTCATGGGCTGACAGTTTGTCCAGGAATAACCTTTCGATCCTACTAATGGAGCACAAGCAATTAGATATATAGGTATTTAAGCAGTACTAATTGTTATGGTAGGTTACTTTGGTATGGACACAGATGTTTGGATGATATGTTAATCCATTAATTACATTTTTTTCTGTTAAATATGACAGGGTCTTATTGTGGCTTATAACATCTCCTAACCATTAGAGGATGTAAGCTTGTGGCATCAGCTGTGGGTTATTCCTCCAAAGAGAGAGCTAATAGCCAATTAGATTTGGGATATACAGGCATATGGCTGCCACTTCTGCACAGAATTTCCAGGCAGGTGAAGTGTAGCTGGTGCTGATGGAGGAGTCTTGCTTGACTCAAGGAGACCTATATTTGCCTTATTGGTTTAGTGGCCTTTGGTAACACTCTCTTGGTATTCCAGAGACCATCTGTACCACTTGCAAGTGTGTTCCAATACATCTTTCTCCATTTTACATCAGGTCTTCGACAGCAGGGCCTTATGCCTCTCTTCTTACAGGTATCCGAGTTTGGAGGCAAGGAGCCTTTACCTTTTGTGGGGGCTTGGATCCCTTGTCCAACATCTCCTTGTATAATAATCCATGCTGATGTCAGAGCTCCTGTATTAATATATTTTGCTTAAGTGCATAACTTAAGGAGACTTTATAATTATATTTGGTTCTGATATAAGAATAATCCTTTCACAGTTCCTATGTCTATTAGTCAATTAAAGAAGGCAGTTTTACTGGTTTTTATAAGAGATTACCTCTATAACAGTTGGCTCCAATTTACAGTTAGAAAACGACCTCATATCATCATTATTTCTCCTTGTTCTATGGGGGGGAGGTAAGAAAGTCTCTTTGTATTAAAACCTTTAGCTTGGCACCTAGAAGGTAAGTTTTGTTAGGACTCATTATAAATAGTTGTTACAAGTAGGACCCACAGAGGGGTTTGATGTTTGTAGCAATCTGAGTCTTTTCTTCCTTTCAATGTTTAGACGGGCCAACCTTTCTGCTGACACTTTCTGGTACATCCTACTCAATGCAAAGCTGTATTTTTCTTTCCCAGCCATTAAGTTGGTGACATTTGTTGACCTGTTGGAACATAAAATCTTTTCCCATAGTTACTTTAAGATTTGAATTGCAAGGTTTTTGACAAAAAGGTTTCATATTATCTGTATCCCCCTTTTAATTTTAGGTTTTTTTTTGACCCATAAGTCTCAAAAAAGCTAGTAGTATTATACATACATATAGGGTGGAATCAAGGCACAGATTTCATCAAAGTTCACCCATGCTGTTTTGGTGACTGTATGTGATTACTTGGAAGCAAATTTAATTTTTTAAGTTAAAATCATCTTATAGGTGAAAGAGAATGCTACAAGGTGATACTGTACAACAGAAAATTATAGAGAACATTTGTATATGCCAATTCCAAAGTTATTGTTATACAAGATTTAAGCAAAAACAAATGTGAAACCATACAGTCAAGTTTATATCTCCAATTTAAACTCAGATGCAGTACTATTTTATCATGAGTCCTTTTAATACAATGTTGCTTTCAATATACCAGCATCACTACTTTTACTAAGTTCCTAAAACACCTTAACCTGTCTGACAGAGTCTGGGACAAAACTGGGTATTTTGTTAAACTCATGTCAATTAAAATATGTCATAACAAATATAGACCCATGTCCCTTTCCCGCCCTCCCACCCTTCCCAATTCACCGTTTCAGTCAGTCTTTCTTTTGTTGTTCTTTTAATATGCAT
Organism: Rhizomys pruinosus; assembly: GCA_009823505.1. Classification (NCBI taxonomy): domain Eukaryota; kingdom Metazoa; phylum Chordata; class Mammalia; order Rodentia; family Spalacidae; genus Rhizomys; species Rhizomys pruinosus. The sequence goes on along the minus strand of VZQC01000887.1, from coordinate 679,262 downwards.
CCCTCTCCACAAGAAATATTTAAACTGGGTTATTGGCACTAGCTATCCACATATGAGGGATACCATTTGTCATTTGTTTTTCTGGGACTGTGTTACTTCACTTAACATAATGTCTTCTAGCTCCATCCAATTTACCTGTCAAACTTCAGATGATGTTGTCTTTTCTTTACCGCTCATAGAACTCCATTATTTATATTTTACCACATTTTTCTATCCACTCGTCAGTTGAGGGGCATTCGGGTTTGGTTCCAGCTTTTTTTATTGTGAACAGAGCTGCAATAAATACACTGCTGTGCATGATATCTCTGCAGTAAGATGAAGTCTTTGGGTATATACCCAGGAGTTGGGGATATGACTGGGTCAAATGGAAAGCTCATTTTGAGTCTTTTAGGGTTCTCCACACTGCTTTCCATAGTGGCTGTACAAGTTTAACATTCCCACCAGCAGATGGATGAGGGTTCCCTTTCCCCACACCCTCTCAGTATTGGTATCACTTGTTTTCTGATCCTAGCCAGTCTTATTGAATAAGATGGTATCTTAAAGTGGTTTTAATTTGCATTCCTTAATTATTAGTGATGTTGAGCACTTCTTAAGATGTTTCTCGGCCATCTCTAATTCCTCCTCTGTGAAGTCTCTATTCAGTTCTTTGCTCCATCTTTTGAGTGATTTCATTTGTTTTCTTTCTTCTTTTTTGAGTAGCTTTATACTTTGGAAATTAATACTTTGTCAGATGTATCTGCTGTGAGTTTTCCTCCCATTCTGTGGGTTTCTCTTCACTTACTTTATTTTTCCTTTGATGTACAGAAGCTTTTGAGTTAATGAGGTCCCATTTGTCAATTGGTCGACTCTTAATTCTTGTGCATCAGCTGTCTGATTTAGGAAGCCTTTTTCTATGCCTATGTCTTGTAGTCTGCTGCAAGTTTCTCTTCTATCACCACCAGAGTTTTGGATTTCAGTTTGAGGTCTTTGATCCATCTGGAAATGACTTTTGTACAGGGCAGAGAGGTAGGGGGTTAATTTTCATTCTTTCTACAGGTGGTGTATCCAGTTTGCCAACGCCACTTACAACCCATTACTACTCAAGGTTGTTTAGAAGGATACAAATGGAGGGAGTTCTCCCAGATTTCTTCTATGAAGCCAGCATCACTCTATTACCAAAACCAGCAAAGATGCAACCAAAAAGAAGAACTATAGACACATCCTCTCTATATTGAACACAGATGCCAAAATTCTAAAAGGATACTGGCAAATCGTATATAGACCCAATCAAGAAGATCATCTATCATGACCAAGTTGGATTCATACCAGAGATTCAGGATGGTTCAACATATGAAAATCAAAGCACAATCTGCGATTGGGTGTAGGGGTGAGGGTGGGGGGAAGGGAAGGGGATATATGCCGCACTGAATTGGAAAATGATGTATGAAATACACAAAGCATCAATAAAAATAAAAAAAAAAGAAATTTTAAAAAAAGAAAATCAATAAATATCATCAAGCATTAAATGATCTGAAAGACAAAAACTTACACATCATCTCATTGATGCAGAAAAAGCCTTGACAAAAATCCAGCTCCCTCATTTTTAAAGTCCTGAGGGAATTGGATTGGAGGGATCATTCCTTAATGTAAACCACAGCCAATATGCAGGAAACCTGCAGCCAATATCACCCTAAAATGGGGAAATGACAGAACATTCCCCTTAAGGGTAGGAACTCTGGCTGCCCCCTGTCACCACTCCTTTTCAATATAGTGCTTGAAACACCTTGCTAGGGCAATAAGGCAGAAAAGGCAATTAAAAGAGTTCTAATCAGAAAAGAGAAGGTCAAGCTATCCCTTTTGCTGATGATATGATTCTATCTACCATAAGGATTCCACCAGGAAATCCTACAAATGATTAAGAACTTCAGCAAAGTGCAGGACACAAAATAAATCTTAGAAAAAATCAGTAGTCTTTCTTACACCAACAAAAGCCAACTGGAAGGAAATACAAGGAGACCTTCCCACTCACAATAGCCTCAAAAACAATAAAATACCTAGGAACAAACCTAACCAAAGACACCAAGGATCTCTACAACAAAAATTTTAAACCTCTGAAGAAGGAAATTGAAGAAGACATCAGAAGATGGACAAACCTCCCATGCTCATGGATTGGGAAAATAAATATAGTAAAAATGTCCATTCTACCTAAACTCATATACAGATTTAATGCAATCACAATCAAAATCCCCAAGAGCTTCTTCACAGGTTTGGAAAAAAAAATTCCTCAATTTCATTTGGAAAAACAAAAGACCCCGAGTAGCCAAAGCAACCCTGGGTGAAAAGAGCAATAAGGGGGGGGGGAGGGATCACTCTACCAGACATCAGACTATACTACAGGGCTATAGTCATAAAAACAGCTTGGTACTGGCACAAAAAGAGACCAGTTGACCAATGGAATAAAACTGAAGATCCAAACCTTAGCACATACAATTTCAGCCACCTCATATTTGACAAGGGGGCCAAGAAGACACATTGGAGGAAAGACAGCATCTTCAACAAGTGGTGTTGTATTAATTTATAGAAGACTATCAGTTTATCAGGTAGGAGTTTGGCAAGTTATCTTTTTATACTTTTAGCATTTAATTAAAAATTTGCCTAAATTATCCAAATGGATCCATGAACTAAAGTCTACTAGAATCTGGTATCGAAGACATGGAGTAGAAATTTTCCTCATATAGACTGATGATAAACAACAAATTTAGAAAACAATTCATCAGAACATACCTATAGAAATAATGTATAAGCATTGTCTGCATTTGAGCTGAATGATGTTATGAAGGCACAAAATCAGTGCAGTTTAAAGATAACATAGTTCAAGAAATATAAAAAATAATTAAAACAATACCTATTAATACTGAGCTTTTGGTATAATTTATTGTCACATTATTTTTCTTAGCTGATTGAGTAACATGTTTTTAGTCAGGCAATGGAAGAAATCAATTTAAGGCAGACATACTGATGACTTGGAACTTTTATATCAATTCAAATATCCTACCTGATTTTACTTATGTATAATATTTTCTGTTACTAAATACTATATGGCAGTGTGGGCAGAATGAAGCATGAAACGTGTACTCTTCATTTCATTGCAGCTTTTCTGTTGGCTTTAAGTGCAGTGGGATTTAGAATGCATTCCCTTAGCCATTGTGGCATTATAGGATATAAGAGTTGCCTTGGCAACACCTATTAAGCAAGAAGACATAACAGGACATGTTTTATCAGGCAAGTAGCACATGTTTTGGTACATTTCAACCCGTTTTTATTTGCTGTCTAAGGTATTTATTAATAGTCTTATAAATTATTTTACAATGTTACCTTGTTAAAATGAAAACATTAATATTAAAATTCAATTTCAGCAAGGATCCTGTATTAATTACTTTTTCAAAGATGTTTTTCCTCTATAATAATTAAAATATGGTGGCTGGAGAGATGGCTCAGTGCTTAAGAGCTCTGGTTGCTCTTCTAGAGCACCTAAGATCAGGTCCCAACACCTACGTGACAGCTCACAACTATCTATAACTCCAATTCAAGGGGATCCCATGTCCTCTTCTGGCCTCTGCAGACATTATCTGTATGTAGTTCACTTACATATATGGAGGCAAAACACTCAGACACACATATATAAATAAATACATAATAAATAATAAAATTATTATATGTAACATTGACTAACATATAGACTCTGAATAGTACAGCCTACAGATAGTGTTGTGGCATAACTCTGCTTTTAAAAAAGTAGTCGATATCACTGTTTTGGTACTTCCAGGCCTCTAAATGAAACTGTGAGCCAGAGTGATGCATTATGGTAAGCAAGTGAATCAAGCCCTTTATACACAGCTTAAGACCAGAGTCACAGGATGAGAACAAACTTTCAACTCAATGTGCACAAAGGAGACTTGCCACAGCAGCATTTTCAGGACAACAAAATATACATGAATCATAAAATGTACAAAAAAGAACATTCCAACATGTAAGAAGAGTGATATTCTTTGGAAATAAAAGATGTATTCTATATCCAAGAAGCTTTTATTCATATCCAACAAGGTATAATTTATTAGCTCATGACTTTCTTCCTAAAAGGAAATGTCAATGGTCAGTCACAGTTTGCTGTAAAAGAGTTGTTCACCAGCACCTACTCACGTGGTAATCGCTCCAATTCCTGTTTCAATTTTCAGGTAAGAGTGGCTTTTAAAATCTCCACTTTGCAGTTCTGCTACCCAGGTATTATTTACCCTGAAGGGGTGATGATAGAGGCGGTGCGGTTTCTGTGCCATGGGAGGTCATCTGAGTAGAATGTGAAGGTCTTTGTGACTAACATTTTGTTGTTTGATTTTTGAGGCAGTCTCATTATACAGATCAGGCTAGTGTTGAACTCAAAGTCCTCTTGTTTAAGCCTCCCTAGGATTAACATTATTGGAATGCAGTAACATGCTTGGCTTATTAAATTTAATTATACCAACAGAGAGGATTTTTAGAGACAGAAGCAAAACTAAGAATGGAAGAACATACCCACCTTTCTTTGAATTTTAAAATGTACAACCAAGGTTCCAGAATAATGATTTTATGGGAGGTAAACTTATTGAGTTTACCATTTTAGAAAATAAAACATAGACATTCTATTGCATTAATTAATTTATTTTGAAGTAATGAGATTTTATTGAAGATAAATTAATTAAATGTTAAGATAAATAAATTTAAAATGCAAATTATAAATCAAAAATTTTTGAGACAAAATTGTTATTTGCTAAATTCGTTATATTTGGCTAAATAAATGCAATTGAATATAATAGCTTTTAAATTTAATGTGTTACACTATATTATTCCTTTGAGGCCTACATAACATATCTGGACTCAAAAAGTTAGAAAAGATATATTTAATGGTCTTTCCAGGTAACAATGGCTATACCTTGTTTTGCCCAAGCTTCACTAAATATTAGTTGCAATGTAAAATTTGAAACCTAATAAATAAAAGCATATTCTCTGGTTTACTTAACACTATTTGTCTATCTTGAATTTTTAGTGTATGTTAGAATCATGCTTACTTTTTTGGAGGATGATGTATGAATTATTGGGAAATATTAATTCTCTAAGCTCACCATACAGCTCATACAATAAATTTTTATTTATTATTTTTATGTATATGAGTATGCCTGCATGTGTGCAAGTACACCCATGTCATGTGATGCCCGCAGAGTCAGAAATGGGCATTGGATTCCTCTGGAACTGGTGTTAGTTACAGATGGTTGATAGCTGCCATGTGCATGCTGAAAATTAAACCCTGGTCCTATGCAAGAACAGCTGGTTCTCTTCACTGCTGAGCCATCTCTCCAGTCCCCATACAAGGTCAGGACTGCAGAGAGGAACTTGCAATACTTCTGTTTCTCACTCAAACTAAAGCACTGACAATAGACTTCCACTACTTTCTCTCAAAAGAAAGACACAGACGGTCTTTCTACATTTCTGAGAAACCAGCCACCTTCCCTAGAGAATAATCACAGTTTTTACATCAGTCATGCTCAAGCAAAATGGTAGTCTGTGAAAAAAGTCACTGTTCTACTCACAACACAAAAATAAAAATTATTGTTCATAAGCTCAGTAATGTATTTTATGCCCCAGAATAAACTCAGGTAGACTTTCCACTTAATCTACAAAACAGAGTAGTGACAATTCAGAGGCACAGGTTTAATTAAATTTATCATTTTAATTGACCATCAAAGGCATTCTTAGGTGAAACTGGCATTTTCAATTTTATTTTTACTCATTTGCTTTGGGCCCTGAATTGCCATAAAGAAAACAGTGGTGATTAGTACAGTTGTGACATCCATAGAGTCTATGCTGAGGATCCAGCTTTACTTGCAGTTGCTTTCCATCATCTGTGGAAGTTCAAGAAGCTGGAGAAGCTTCATAAGATTATGGAAATACTTTGGACTAATTGGAAGCCAGTGAACAGTTTAGAGAACAATGAAACTAAATATGCTTGACTTTTGAAAGAAAAACCTACCACATCTATGAATGTGGTACTCTGAATTTTTAATGACATTCTGATAGGGAAGGTCACATTTGGCAATGCTGATGAAAGCCAAGACAGCTAATTCCATGTAGGATCTTTTAGATGAAAAAATATAAATCATTAGAAGAGAATCACCATTCATCATGGTAATTTTAAAAGATGACTCATTTGGTGTGCTTATGAGGATATGTGGCTTTAAATTATATGCTGTGTTTCTTATGAGTGTTTATATTTTATTCCTTTCGGTATTGACTTCTCTACCTTCTTGCTTTTGTTCTTTGAAACCTTGTGTCTCTGAGTCACCCAGTTTATAAATGTGCTAACTTAAACTTGAACAACCCCTTTTTTTTATAAGAAAGTTAGTTCTTCACAATTCTCTTGACAAGTCATAGACCTTGATCTTCTGTTTTCTCTGAAAATGGGCCATGAATTTCATACATTTTAAAAAGCTCTGAATAAAGTGTTGATATTTTGAGAATACTGATGATATTTTTAAATACTGTATCTGAAAACTATCACAGATCCTGAGTCAGAGTATAGAAATAAAACAAGACATCCCTAGTCCTTATGGACCTACTGTCCATTATAAAAGAAAGTGTAGGCTTAGAAAAGGGGCACAGGTGGATGAGAAGTAAAACTGTCCTCTCTCTCTGGAGCTGTTGACTTGGATTCTGGTCAATTCTGGCTGTTTCCTTTCATGGGCTGACAGTTTGTTCAGGAGTAACCTTTCGATCCTACTAATGAAGCACAAGCAATTAGATATATAGGTATTTAAGCAGCACTAATAGTTATGGTAGGTTACTTTGGCATAGACACATATGTTTGGAGGTTATGTAAATTCATGAATTACATTTTTACTCTCGCTGGATAGATATAACAGGTCTTATGTGGCTTAGACATCTCCTAACCTTAGAGGATGTAGGCTTGTGGCATCAGCCAGTGGGTTATTCCTCAAGGAGAGAAGGGCCAACAGCCCATTAGATCTTGGGATAATACAGGCTTATGGCTTGCCTCTGCTGCACAGTATTTCCAGCAGGTGAGGTGTAGCGGTGCTGATGGTGGATTCTTGCTTGACTCAGGCGAGACCCGTATTTTGCTTTATTGGTTAGTGGGCCTTTGGGAAACACTCTCTGGCATTCCCAGAGGCCATCTGACCTTGCCCTTGTTCTAAGCCTAGGGAAAACATTGCGGGAGAGCGGGGCATGGGCAAGTGGAAAAATCTTCAAGCTGTCGATTTAGAGAGGGAACCGGTGAACAACAGCGATGTGTAGTCTGGACACTCATTTGATCAACTTATGAACAAACAGCCTGTCACCCTCCAATTTGAATGAGTCGGAGACTCGTGGTAGGGTTGGCACACATGTCTTTAGAATTTGGAGATTGCAACGAAGATGATGACTTATACATCTTCATGGTTATCACTTTAGCTAAAAAATGAAACAATAAAAAAAAAGAAAAACCTGAAAGATGCAGGACAGTTATGGCAGAATACATGATCTGGGATGGGGTGGGGGTGGGGGGGGGAAGGGAAAGGGAAATATGCCTGATCTGAATTGGAAAATGATGTATAAAATGCACAAACCATCAATAAAAATTAAATAAAAAAATAAAAAATAAAAAAAAAATAAAAAAAAAAAATAAAAGAAAGTGTAACAGCAAGATTATTTTATAAACAGGGAACATACTGTTTAATACAAGGATGATAAATTAGAAATGACTTTGATCCAGAGCTTCAGGAAGTCTTAATTTAGATGTCAACTGGTGTTAAAAATATTAAGAAAGGAGTTTTGATTTTGCTGTTTTATAAAGAAAAAGGTAAAGCAACTTGAATCTGTTTCTTGGGCATATGTGGATGATATGTCAAGAAAAGTCCATCAGAACTTAATGAGCTGTCTGTGGGCCTGCGAGTTAAAATTCTCAGAATGGCAGAGAAAATAGGAACAAAGGATTAACGAATTCTTAAAGAGTTAGCTTGGCATCTCTCAAGGTTGTTTTGTTCGGTGGAGCAAAAGCAAAATCATTTAGCTTCTCTGCTCTAAGAGCTGTTTGGCTATGCAAAGGGAACTAGTTATCGAAGGGAAGAACTAAGATATGGACACAAAAGTCTACATCACAGTATACATAAAACTTGTCATAGGATTCTGGGGGGAAATCGCTGGGAAAAGAGTTTAAACACTATAAAAACCTAAGTGTAGGGGCTGGAGAGATAGCCTAGCGGTTAAGAGCACAGACTGCTCTTGCAGAGGACCCGAGTTCAATCCCCAGCACCCACATGGTGGCTAAGAACCGTCTGTAACTCCAATTCCAGGAGAACTCCAGTTCCAGGGGAATCCGAGACCCTCTTCTGACCTCTGAGGCATTGCACGACACGGGTGTACAAACCTACATGCAGACAGTACATTCATACACATACAAAAATAAATAAAATTTTTTTAAAAAAATAAAAAAAAATAAAAACCTAAGTGTAAAGTAAAAACATTTTTGTGTAGATTCTTCAATACTATAATAAAAGGGGAAGAGCTGTGGTTGTTTCCCTAGAATGAGACCTTTTTATTTTATTTTAGTGTGTGTATAAAATAGTAAAACATGTACACTTAAACAAACTGGTATGTACACTATTTGAAATTGAAAAGTTGACAAAACAGAGTCTGGAGAGGTGGATCAGAGGTTAAAAGCACTGACTGCTCTGGCAGAAGACTTGGGTTCGATTTCCAGTACCCACATGGTGGCTAACAACAATCTGTAAATCCAGTTCCATGGAATCCAATGCCCTCTTCTGAACTCCATGGGCATTGCATGATATGGGTACACTTTCACACATGCAGGCAATATACTCCTACAATTAAAATAATAAATAAAATATTTTTAAAAAGAAAAATGGGCTAAACAAAGCAGAATTCAGTATATTTTAACTTGATGAGCAAGATTTATGAATGAAAGTTCCTAAAAAAATAAAAAGCTCCTGAAAAAAAATCTCTCCCACTGAACCTTCTGTAAGACTGAGGAGCTGATTAGACTATACATGATGTAAGAGGGTAGAATGGTGCACGTTCAGAGCCAAATTATTTTAGAGCATCTTTAGTCTCCTTAATAAAATAATTCATTGCCCTCTTCTGTATGTGACTGAACATATTGCATCCATAGGTAAATCCTTTGGAATGGAGGAATGGACCCTCAACAAATCAAAGAGCTAAGCATGCCATCAGCTGTTACCTAAGGTGTAAAGCAGAGGTTTCTCTGCTTTGCTATATAACCACCTTCCTAAATTTTCCAGAAACGAATTTGAAACTGACCAGATGCCTACTGGACTAAGGAGGTGCCTGCACTAATGTCTTTGAAGAAAAGTGCTTTATTTATGACTTTCTTTGTTCTGTAAGTATAAAATCTTCATCAAACTGTTATCACATTGGAACATGGAATTTGGTGTCACCTGACTCTGTGTTTCTAGGGCATGGCTATTCATATATGGTTCCAGAATAAATTATGTTTTATTCCCTTTGAGGTGAGAGTTGATTTTTGTGTGTCTACAGAAGAAAAAAATCAGTAATAAGCTATCAGATAAAAATATCACCGTTAATGGATACAAATATTCTCTACAATGTTTGTGTTGTACAGTATCAACTTGTAACATTTTTTTTCTACTGGTAGGATAATTTAACCAAAGGAATCAAGTTAGCTTCCCAATTAACAACATACAGGTAATGATAAAGAGCTCAAGTAAATTTAATGCAGAAAATTAGGCCCAGCTAAACATTAAAAGGAAGAAAATCCTCAGACTGCTACAGGTATCAAACATCTCTGCGAATCCTAACTGTAACAACTATTTATAATGTGTCCTAATGAAATTTACCTTTCAGATGCTGCAAAGTTTTAATATAAGAGACTTCCTTACCTCCTTTTCATAGAACAAAGAAAAACATGATGGTAATGAAGTCATTGCATAACTGTAAATTAGAGCTGACTGTTATAGAGGTAATCTCATATAAAAGTTGCCTTCTTTAATTGACTGATAGTCATAGGAACTGTGAAAGGATAATTCTCTATTCAGAGCCAAATATAATACTAAAGTCTATATAAGCTGGGTAATTGAGCAAAATATATTAATACAGGAGAGCTCTTTTATTAGAAATGGCTTATTCATCCGAGCAGATGTTGGCTAGGGGATCCAAGCACCCCCAAAAGATAAAGGCTTTTTGCCAGAAAACTGGGATACCTGCAAGAAGAAAGGTGGTAAGGCCCTGTTGCCAAAGACCTGGTATAAGCATGGGAAAGATATATGGAGACCACACTTGTAAGTGTACAGTTGGCCTCTGGAATGCCAGAGAATGTTACCAAAGGCCACTAAATAAACAAAGAAAATATTGGTCTCCTTGAGTCAAGCAAGACTCTTCTGTCAGCATCATCTATACCTCACCTGCCTGGGAATACTGTGCAGCAGTGGTGACCAAATGTCTGTATATCCCAAATCTAATTGGCTATTAGCTCTCTCCTTGGAGGAATAATTCATGGCTGATGCCACAAGCTTAAGTCCTCTAGTGGTTAGGAGATGTTATAAGCTACAGTAAGACCTTGTCAGCTTTTACAGAAAAGCTATAGTCCATGGATTAGCATACCATCCAAACATCTGTGTCTATACAAATGTAACCTACCATAATAATTAGTACTGTTTAAATGCCTGTATATCTAACTGCTTGTGCTTCATCAGTAGGAGTAAAAGGTTACTCCTGGATAAACTGCCAACCCATAAAAGGAAACAGCCTGAACTGATCTGAGTCCAAAACGACATCTCCAGAGAAAGTAGACTGGCTTCTCTCCCACTTGTGTCCCTTTTCTAAAGCCTAGGGAACAATCTGCAGAAAAGGGCGCACGGTAGAATGTAAGGGCTGTGATTGGGGTGAACTAGGAAACTACAGAAACATAGACTGGGCTCTTATTTGATCAACATGATAGTACATATAAGGTCCCCAGCTGGACAATGGGGGCCTCAGGCTGTATAAGTTTGGGCATATTTACTTCCAGATTGGTTTTACATGAAGGATGCCTGTATTCATTACTTATGACCTATTATTAAAAAAAAAATCACCAAACTGAAAATTAGGTCATTTTCATTTATAAGTTTTCTCTTCCATTTTTGCACTGTTTTGTAAATAACAGAAACAATGGTAGAGCATGTATTTTGTTCTATCACTGCATATAAAATTCATCAAATTCCGGGTTATAAAAATAAGCTTATCAGTTCTAGAACAATGAAGACATAATTCTGTTGTCCTGTTTAGAGAGGACTTTTGTCTATACCAGTGGCTGTATTCAAAGTAATATTGTTATTACTAGAAATGCTAGGTATGTTTAAGCTTTATACCAAGGCTCTGTATTTACTAAGATTTCTTGCAATGGTGTAATGAGAGGAAATTTTTATTAGAATTACTTCAACTTTGTGGGTATATTTGATCTTGCTTTTGAGAATTTTATGCTAGTCTAGGTAGAAAAAACAAAAACAAAAAACAAAGGTTCTATACTTTTATTGCATCATGTGGCTACCAAGAATATTAAATTCAAGAAGTAATGCTATTTTTTTCAAAAACATTGAATCTGAGTCATAAAATTTTAGTTAGGAGAAAAAATTCAAATAAAATATAAATCAAAACTTTTGGTCAGGTTACAAAATAAAGAATGATATTTAAAGACTTGAACAAAGTTTTGTAACTAGATATAGGCTTAAATTGAAGTCCTCTAAATCCCAATATTATTTTCTTTTTTTCACTAAGCTGTTTTGTTTTAAATCATGTAAACTTTTGTCAAGCCTTGCTTCATTGTGAGCCATGAAAATAGACCATTTAAAATAATTCCAAAGTCCACTTTGAGTTATCTGTCTTGTCATTAAAGTAGTTCTAAATGAAATCTGTGGATCTAGGATCCAATTTACTGGAATGAATCTCACCTAGATTGGGAAACTATCTAAGTAGAACTGATTACTACTATCTCCCCAGAAAGAGGTTTTGCATAAGTGTCTGGATAAGGAATGAGAAATAGATTTAAGGAATTTTAGGCTAATTTTAATGAGATGTTTTAGGGCCTTCTAAATAGATAATAGGGTTCACTGTTGTGGGTTTTTACAAATACTCCTGTCAAACTTACTAATGCACAGCAAAGACAGACCATAGACAAGGACCCTCCAATTGCTAATGCATCCAGTAGTCCTCTGTTGGTACTGTGCAGTCCCTGCACTGGAATACTCATATGAGACTTAATCAGCTTGTCTTTTTAGTTGCAGAGAAAACATCCACTAAGTACTGGCCACTATCCATCTGGACCAAAACCACCCAGAGCAGCCAAAATGGGAAACCAGATTCTAACCCTCCAGCCTGACAGCTGTTTCCCTGACACTTCAGCCCCCATTAGCTCTGAAGCAGATACAGAAGAATGAAGAGTGTCCCATTTCCTTATCATAAGCAAAAGGCTGGAATGGTCAGTCTGGGATTCCCAGAATCCCAAGGGACACAGATGTCCACTTCTTCCAGAAGCTGTCAATCTTCTGACCTCTTCCTCTGTACCTGAGGCCTTGCCCCATGGCTATAAATGGGTGGACCCCAGTCACCATCTTGCCCCTGCCCCTGCCTCTGCCTTTGCCCCAGTCCCTGCCCCTGCCATGCTGCCTGGTTCCACCATGTGTCTGAAGGCAGCCTGTGCTGGCAATCCCAAATGGAAGTAAAACGTGTTCCTGGAGTGACAAGCCTCATGTGTCTTTTTATCTGTGGGTGGGGGTGTGCTGCCTTTTTATAATCTAACAGAGTAAACTTATAAAAATACAACTTACAAAATATTTATGACATTGTTCCCATTTAAGCATGTTTGCCATGTTTGGACAAGAGTAAGTTTAGTATTTAATACTAACTCTTGTTTCCATAAGAATATATAGACATTACTTTTTTAGGAAAGATTCATCATGAAATTACTAAGAGATATTTTTGCTTTTATGTCCATGTAAGGACTGCTATTCCCTTCTATATTTGATTGTCTTTGCCTGTAAACTTTATTCGTAGCTATATGACTTACTCTTGACCAAACCAATGAAGTAAAAAAATCAAATAATGTTCTTACTCTTGGCTGAGAAATGGTACTTTTGACTTTCTTTTTATGTTTTCCTCCTTATTTCTCAAGGAAAATATCTTAACTAATATGATGGGCCACATCCCCAGATACTAAAGTATGTTAGGCTGAATAGTTTCTGTGTATTTGGAAGTGTCCCTCCTGTCATGGTTAGGTTTGTGTGTCAAAGAAATAAAGATATGGTGTGAGATGTTTGGTGAAACTCCAGACTATATATCACCTATGTCTGGATAAGGAATGAGAAATAGATTTAAGGAATTTTAGGCTAATTTTAATGAGATGTTTTAGGGCCTTCTAAATAGATAATAGAGTTCACTGTTGTGGGTTTTTACAAATACTCCTGTCAAACTTACTAATGCACAGCAAAGAAATCTGTACATTTGCAACATAATCTCAGATAGACATGCTCATTAGCAGGTCATTACTCTGCTGGATAATTGCTGTTCATATCAGTAACACAAATCACAGAAAAACTTATTAAGGAAGCCTATTAATTTTTTTCCGATGAGCTTCATTATACAGTATCTTCCTCTAATTAATGTAATCAGACCATAAAAATACAAGATAAAAGAGAGCCATGAGGTCATCTGTATTCAGTTACCTGGAAGTGGAGTGTTCATACTCTGAAAGCACCAGTACATTAATCTTTAGAAAGGAATTTCAAAGACCTTTGAAAAGGCCTTACTGATGATCCTTAAATCTCTGTATTCCTTAGAAAATTCCCTGGAAATATTTTAATGGAGAATGGGTGCCAGGGTTCAAATAGTTTCTTCATGGAAGTGTTTAATGACATTTATAGGAAGCTTTTAACCTTCCAATGTGAATAATCAGCTTTTTCCCTTGCACAGCCTTCAATGTTGGGATGCATACCACCTTTCCAGCATTAGTCCCTAACACTGCCTACTCTCTTTGTTTGTATCTTGACTTCAGTTGCACATTTTAAATTTCTTTCTCTCCAAGGGCCTTCTATAAGTTTTATGGCTTTACCTTAATTTCATGCCATTTTCTTCTCTGAAATGACAGCTCAATTCCCTCATCTTTAGGAGTGGGCAGGGATTTAGAGGTTTTGGTGAGGAAGCTGGTGTAAAAAACCTTATTCCTTCTTGGTGTTCTCAAGTATTATTGCTTTGCTTTTTACTATTATCTGAGGGTTGCCCAACACTGAGCTTCAAGCCAAACAGAAGACCTAAAAGATGGTTCTTGCAACATTGAAGTGAATGAAATGCCAAATACAACTTGAGAGCATTGGCTCTGGCTTCCCAGTGATATTGACTGACATTATAGTGTACCAAAAATGTAGAAACTTTTAAAATTTCACAAATTATTCACAGAGAAGAGCTTTTAAGGGTCATTTAGGTTTAAGGACATGCAAAGCAAGGATTTTTAGGTAGACTACAGTCAAGAAACTAAAAGCTGGTCTAGACAGAAGGCACATGTTAGTGCACATATTCACCAGGCTGTAGACCTCTAGCAGGATGGTTAGGAGGGACTTCAAAACTGATTGTACAGTAGTTTAACTTTTAAAACTTCCTCATTGATATACTCTGAAATTTTATTTGCTTCAAAAAATTACATTTAAAATGGTAGATTACAAACAGAAATATTATTTTCTACAAATATTTTTAATATTATATTATTTTTAACCTTAGGTATATGACTTTATTTCTTGCATGTAAGTGCATCCATATTGTGCAATGTTTGTGGAGGTCAGAAGAAGGCATTGTATCCCTGGAACTGGAGTTACAGATGGTTGTTAGCTGCCATCTGCGTGCTGGGATTTGAACCTGGGTCTTCTGCAAGAGAAGCCAGTGCTCTTAACCATTGAACCATCTCTCCAACCCTACCCCAAATAGTATTTTAAGATCCAGACATTGAGGCTAGAGAGGTGGCTCAGTAATTAAGTGTGCTTTTGCAGAGAAGACAGGTTCAGTTCCAGAATCTACATTGTAATTCACAACCATCTATAACTCCATTTTCAGGGAATCTGATGCCTTCCTCTGGGTTCTTGCAGGGACCAAATATTTATTTATTTATTTATTTATTTATTTATTTATTTAACGTCCATGGGCCTCAAAGCTGGTGGAAGTTGAGTATCTAAAGAAAATATACATTTTAATCCTATAGAAAGAAGTCATGGGATCTCTAGTCGTTTCTGGTCTAGAAGAAATCCTGCTGAGGAAGAACCAGCTGCTAGGAGGGATGCGGCGGAAGCAGTGGAAGCAGAGCAAGCCTCAGCATCTGTACACCCACCAGATGAGGAAAGTGAAAGGGCCCACGGGGTGGGGGTGGCCATTTGTCAGGGAAGCCGCAAGCGGAAAGCCCACTCTAGTGGGCCATTGGCAAAAAAACCCCATCGGCAAAGTCCCGGAGATGAGACCAGAACCATTTACCAGTCACTTTTTCTAAACAGTGAGAACAGTGACATAAAAATCCTTGTATTTGGGGAGGAGTGGAACTTGCACAAGTTTTACCTATGCAGGTCAGGGTACTTTGCTAGCATGTTCAGTGGTGCCTGGCGGGAGACAAACATGAATAAAATAGAAATACAGATGCCTGATGAGAAAATTGATCGTGGGTCTTTCCGTGAGGTTTTGAGCTACTTGTACAGCTGTCACATCATAATTCCTACATGCCGAGTCATTCCCATCTTGGCTACAGCCAGCATGCTGCAGTTAGATGAGATAATTAGACCATGTGAGCAGATGATTGTGGTCTCAGTCAGTTCCCAGATTACGTGCAGCTATTACTATTCTGCTGAGAACTATGGCTTGCAGACTCTCAAATCCATTTGCTACCAGTGGCTCATGGACAATCTGATGATCCAGCCTAATAAGGATTTATTGCTAGAAATCAATCTGAACCTCATGAGAGAGCTCATTGCCTCTCCAGAGCTCGTGGTACTTGACCTGGAAATAGATCTATACAATACATTGAAAATGTGGATGTTCCTGAAGTTAGAACCCACATGGAATGAACCCCAAAGACACTATTATCTGCCACCGACTTGTGGTTCACCACGTGTAAAAGGCAATCCGATAGTACAACTTTTCTGGATACTGATTTAGGGAGAACCTTTGTGCCAGTGTTCCAAATGCTAAGGCTCCCCTACATAATCTGCCACCTGCCTTCAGCACACATTATAGACCAGGATGCACTGATTCCTGCATCATGGTTGACCCCTGTTTACAAAGAGCAATGGTTGACACTTCTCCAGGCAGAACAGTCCAGGGAGCTCGGGCCTATGGACATCAGTGTGTCTGACATCCAAGGAACCACTGTGTGGTGTGGACACCAACTTCTTACAGATGAGCAGTGTAGCTGGACCTGGGATGGATTCATCTTTGGCTGGGACCTGGTAGTGTCCTACATTAACCGTTGCATTATATTCCGTCGTAGTGCATTGAACAAATGCTTTGGCTTTGGAGTCAGCTTACTCTCACAGAGAAAGGTTGCTTTCCGTCTACGCCTATTCTCTTTGGACGATTCTGGAAGAGATCTCCTGGGTCACAGTTCATCACTTAGGGAGCCCAAGGCAGGAACTCAGGGCAGGAGCCTGGAGGCAGGAGCTGAAGTAAAGGCCATGGAGGAATCCTGTTTACTGGCTTGCTTGGGACCAAATATTTATATGGGACAACTATGTGCATGTGTTCAAACCCTCATACTCATAAATAAAATAAATTTAAAAATAAAATAAATTTAAAAACCCACACACATTATTGCCATGCTTTAAAAAAAGTAACTGCAATGGAATGGTATTTTAATTAGGAGAGTAAAGAAAGTCTGCACAGAAAATCACTTAATAAATGGCACAAAATACCAAAAGAACATATATGTGTAATGATAAAAAAAATCAAACTATAAAACTAAATTATACAAACATTGCAAGAAAGTAGATTTTAATTAAACTAAACAATTAATAGTTAATAGTTCCTGCTGTGTTATATAATATAGAAGTCCTGAAATTGTTAGTATATAAAAATACTGCCAAGGGCTGGAGAGATGGCCTAGCGGTTAAGAGCGCCGACCGCTCTTGCAGAGGACCCGGGTTCGATCCCCAGCACCCACATGGCGGCTGAGAACCGTCTGAAGCTCCAGTTCCAGGAGAACTCCAGTTCCAGGGGAATCCGAGACCCTCTTCTGACCTCCGCGGCATTGCACGTCACGGGTGCACAGACTTGCATGCAGACAGTACATTTATACACATACAGAAATAAATAAAATTAATAAAAAAAAAAAAAATTAAAAAAAAAAAATACTGCCAAAAGAAGGGAACCAAAAGACCTAGAAAATGTGCAGTGTAATGCAAATTATAATTTTTCATAGCGCATTCTTGTGATGTGGACATTATTAACACTCATTATGGTTCAGATTCATGGACAGAATTGAATATTATGTCCCCATTTGAAGTTAGCTGTAACCATGTGAATGCTTTGACCAATGAAAAATGAGTAGCAGTTTTAAGAGTACAATGTTCAAACTGGGCATGATGGTTATCCACATCTGCACACCTGCAATTCCAGCACTTGAGAGGCAGAGGCAGGAAGATCATGATTTGAAGGTCATCCTTGGCTACATAGTGCATTTGAAGGCACATGGGATATGTAAGATCCTGTCATAAGCACCAGAGGAAATTTATACCCTATCTTGCCTCAGAAAGTTATTTAGGAAAGGTAGAATCTATACATATTGAGCGCCATTAGCAGATTACCAATAAAAGATATGTTATTTGTGATGACATAGGCAAATCAAGAAGACAGGTGTTGAGTTAAATCTTTCACAGAAGAAAAACTAACCACATTATCTCACTTACATATGGAACCCAAACAAGTTGATCTTATACAAATTGAGCCTAGTATAGAAGCCATCAGAATCTCCAATGGTTCATGTACCAGCTATCAGAAGCTGGAAAGGTTGTGGCCTCTGAGCTTGAAGAAACGTTGTTCAAAACACCTGGGTTTTTACTTATAATAGGTAAGTTCAAGATAACTATTGTACAACATGGTGACTATATTTATTATTGAAGGATAAATGGTATGCATAAGAGGACTTCATATCAGGTTAAATAAACCTCAGATAAACCTAAGATTTGAGCTAATTTCCAACTCAGGAACTGTACCCCATATTGTCTCAAACCTCTGAACCCTGTCATAGGTACTTGTATTGAACTAGAAAACAGCATTTCCCTTCTTACCCAATTCCCCAACTATTATAAACATCCTACCAACTGTTCCTCAGAGCACAGTTTCAGATCATGTGGAGCAACAGTCTCTACCTTCATTTTACTTAATAAAGAGCAATCTGCTCTGGAAGTCTGCTTCATCTTTCAGTTTCATGTCATCCTGGTCAGTCCTGATCTAATATTTTCTAACAATTGTTACATAATATATTCATCAAAATTTTGAGTTGAGGGGCTGGAAAGGTAGCTCAATGGATAAAATATTTGTTGTACAGCATACAAACAAGAGTTGGAATCCCTAGCACCCACATAAAAGTCAGGCAGGTATGAGGGTGTACATGTCATCCAGCTCTATGGAGGAGAGATAGGGGACTCCAAGATAAGCTGGTTAGTTAGAGTAATGAAATCAGTTAGGTTGAATGAGATACCCTGTGTGCTGGAAGCTTCAGTTGTCAACTTTAGGCAAACCTGTG
This sequence comes from Rhizomys pruinosus, assembly GCA_009823505.1. Classification (NCBI taxonomy): domain Eukaryota; kingdom Metazoa; phylum Chordata; class Mammalia; order Rodentia; family Spalacidae; genus Rhizomys; species Rhizomys pruinosus. The sequence goes on along the minus strand of VZQC01000887.1, from coordinate 660,457 downwards.
TAGAGGGAACCTTAGTTGAGGAACTGTCTCTATTGAATTGGCCTATGGCCATATATGTATGGCATTTTCTTGATTGTTGAGTGATGTGAAAGGACCCAGCCCACTGTGAGTGGTATATCTCTGTGAAGGCTGTCCTGTGCTAAGTGAAGTAACACATTCCCATAAAAACAAATGATGAATGGTATCCCTCATTTGTGGATGCTAGCACCAAATCCCCAGTTGAAAGGTAAGGTGAGCAAAGTTTCTTTTTATCTGAAGGCCACTATGCTATTATAATGTGAAGCCCTTAATGGGCTCTAGAATTAACTGACCACTTATTTTCTGTGGTAGATAGCTTTAGTGTCAACTTGACATACCCAGGTTGAGGGAGCCTCAATTGGAGAATTGCCTCCATTGGACTGGCCTATGGCCACATCTGTAAAGTATTGTTTTTGCTGTCAAGCATTGCAGGAGGAGGGCCTAGCCCACTATGGGTGGTGCCACCCCTGGGCAGGTTGTTGTGTATAGTATAAGAAAGCAGGCTAAGCATGGGCCAGAGGAGCAAGCCAGGGAGCAGCATTCCTCCATGGCCTGTGTTTTAGCTCCTGCCTCCAGGTTCCTGCCCTGAGTTCCTATGGTGGGCTACCTCAGTGGTGAACTGTGACCCAGGAGATGTGAGCTGAATAAACCCTTTCTTCCCAATGTTGGTAGTGATCAGTGTGTTTTGTCACAGCAATTGAAAAGAAACTAGAACAGAAATTGATACCGGAGAGTGGGCTATTGCTGTGACAGACATGACCTTGATGTTTTGGGAGAGGATTGTGGAAGTGTTTGGAACTTTGGGCTAGAAAAATCATTGAGTTTCTAAAGTTTGTTAATGTGGAACTTGCAGCAGTTATGCTCAAAGAGCTGTAGACAATGGAGGCCTGGCTTGTGAAGTTTCAAAGGGAAGCAGAGACCATCAGGGATGTTGATATATTTTTGAATTGAGAACCTGTGAGTTCTGGTCAGCTGGGGCTGAAGAATCAGCTGTAAGTAACAAGAGACCAGAACCTGAAGTAAAACCTTTGTTTAACTGGGACAACTGATGCTGGTTAGCTGGGGCTGAAAAAAATCAGCTGTAAGTAATAAGTGACCAGTATCATTGTTCTGAAATCTTCTGGGAAGAATTTCTTGAGGCTCAGCACATAGAAGCTATGTTCTAGAAGGGGCTCAAGCCTCCATGTCAAGCCAGAAACAGGACTTGGTAATGTGTAAGAGTCTTCTATATGTTTCTGGTGTTGAGATATGAGGGAGTCACAGAGAGTCTTGGCACTATGAGAGGTCAGGAAAGACCATTGGTGGAAGTGCACCTTGGTTGCAGTGAAGACCTCAGGATTGCAAGGGTCATGGGGAGAAGCTGAGGCTTGGCATTAGGAGAAGTCAGAAGAGACCATTGGTGAAGATGTAGCCTTAGTTTCAGCAAAGACCCCAGTTTTTTGGAGATGCCAGGATCATGGGATGACCACCAAGAGCTGCAGTGGGCGTGGAATGGAGCTGGCTTGGGTCTGCAAGATGAGCTGTGTGTGTTGTGGATGGCAGAGTCAGGGAAATGGAACTGCCGAAACCCTTTAGAGCCCAGAAGATCGTGAGTGATTCTCAGATGTCCATCTTTGAGCTACTTTGCTGGACCTAGGTTTTGCTTAGGTATGCCCAATTCTTCCCTTTGAAATAAGACAGTACTTGTTTTGGATTTACAGGATCCCACAGTTAAGAGACTTTTAACAAACTGTGAACTTTTAAGTGCTTGGACATTATAAGGACTGTGGGGTTTTCAAGGTTGTACTGTATTATGTTGTGATTAATGTTAACATCACACTTTGGGGACCAGAAATGGAAAGGTAGTGGTTTAATAGTGATGTGTTTTGTGTGTCAAGTTGACAAGGGGTCAATTGTGCTAGATAGCTTTAATGTCAACTTGACACCCTGGGTTGAGGGAGCCTCAATTGGAGAATTGCCTCCACTGGACTGGCCTGTGGCCATGTCTATGGAGTATTGTCTTGATTGTTGAGCAATTTGGGAGGGCCCAGCCCACTATGGGTGGTGCCACCCCTGGGCAGGTCGTGTATGGTATAAGAGAACATGCTGGGCATGGGCCAAAGGAGCAAGCCAGTAAGCAACATTCCTCCATGGCCTGTGCTTCAACTCCTGCCTCCAGGTTCCTGCCCTGAGTTCCTATGGTGGCCTACCTCAGTGATGAACTGTGACCCAGGAGATGTGAGCTGAATAAACCCTTTCCTCCCCATGCTGGTAGTGATCAGCTTGTTTTGTCACAGCAATTGAAGAGAAACTAGAACATTTTCAGACTTTGTAATTCTGGTATATGTGTAGCAGGTATGTTTTCATATTTTAGAGTAATATAAAATTAAAGGGAAAAATGTGAACTCCTAAACATATTTTGGAATTAGCATACAGTTTATTTTCAGAGGTCATAATTTTGGTATATATGTGACTTATATATAGGCATACTTTGGAGCAATAGAAATGGGAGGGAACAACAATGATGAAAGGGAAAGAACTGACTGAAACAGTTAACTTCTGCTCAAACAATAAACCTCTGTAGAGAAAAACTTTGAAAAGACTGAGAAAAAGATTCATGACATGTATGGCAGAATGAATGAACTGGGGTGGGGTGGGTGGCATGGAAAAGGAAGTGTGTCTTCATGGTGGCTAAGAATAGTCTGTAACTCCAATTCCAGGAGAGCTCTAGTTCCAGGGGAATCCAAGAACCTCTTCTGACCTCTGCGGCATTGCATGACACAGGTGCACAGACCTACATGCAGACAGTACACTCATACACATACAAAAATAAATAAAATTTAAAAAAGGGAGTGTGTCTAAATTGGACTGAGAAATGATGTATAAAACACGTAAAACACTAATAAAATATTTTATTAAAAAAAGAAAAGAAAATGTATGGTAGCGGCTATGAGAAGACCTATTTGAAACCTCCATTTTCAAGACCATCATATGAAAAATTTTCAGAATTGGAAAAAGGGTGCTTAGAAGTGTTGTAGTAGAATTCAGAATTATATAAATTTTATATCCTACAAAAAAAAAAAGTAAGTAAGCTGAGCACTGGCCAGGTGAGCAATCTGTAAGCAGCATTCTTCCATGGTCTCTGCTCCAGGTTCCTGCCCTGAATTCCTGCTTTGGCTTTCCTCAGTTATGAAGTGTGACCAGGGAAATATAAGGTAAAATAAAAGATTTCTTCCCCAAGATGGTTTAGGGTGGTTTTAGTCATAGCAATAGAAAGTAATTAAGACAGAACTTGGTACCATGATCATGGGGTATCGCTGTTACAGACCTAACTGTGTTGTTTGGGGAGGATTGTGGTAAAATTTATAACTTTTGGTTGGAAAAGTCATTGAGTGCTCAGAGCTCAGTGACCTGTTACTATGGAGCTTGAAATATTTATGCTGAAGGAGGTAATGATGATGGAATCCTGGTTTTTAAAGCTTCAAAGAGAGGCAAAGTGTCTCTCAAGTCTATTTGTGTAAAATTAAGAATTCTGGAACATGAACCATTTTGTGCTTCACTGTGTCAATTTATGCTGGTTAACTGTGGCTGAAAGTCAGTTGTAACAAGAGAATGGAATCATCCAGATGAAATCCCCTGGGAAGTGTATCACTGGGGTAAGCATGCAAAAGCTGTGGTCCAGAGGGGGCCCAAGGCTCTATCTCAATTTGGAAGTACGACTTGGTAATGTGTAAGTCACTTATATGGTAGTGGTTTGGAGGCATGAAGGAGATTTGGAGAGGATATGAGATTTCACATCTTGTGAGACCAGAAGAGGCACTTGGTGAAGGTACAGCCTAGAGATTCTAGGACCATGGGATGACCACTAGGGTTAGAGGCAAATGTAGAGTAGAGCTGGCTTCAGTCTACTAGACAAGCTGTGTCTTCTGTAGGTGGCAGAGTTGGAGAAGTAGAACTTCCTAAGCCCTTTGGAGCCAAGAGAATTGAGAGTGAATCACAGATGTTCAGACTTAAACTGCTTTGCTGGACATTGGTTTTATTTAAGTGTGCCTCATTCTTCCCTTTGAAATAAAGTATTTAAATTGCTTTGGATTTTACAGGAGTCCACAGTTAAGAGAATTTTAACAGAGTTTTGAACCTTTAAAGTGTTTGAATATTTTAAAAGCTGTGAGATTTTAAAAGTTGTATTGTTTTATAATGTAAAGTTAATATTATTGAGATCTTGGGGATGAGAAATGGAAGGGTGCTACAACCCATAAATCACTTGGTTTTCTGTCTTTATGTTACATCACTCAGAATAACATTCTGGATAGGGTTTAGCTTGGATGTCATAATGCTTGAGTTCTGATAAGGGGTTGGGGCATGGGGGACCGGGTTTCAATAGGAAACATTGTACAATTGTACAAATGCTCAATAAAAAATTGTGAAAACTAGAGATAGAAAGTTGAGTTTTAAAGTGATGTTTGTGTTTCCAGTTGACTAGGGGTCAATTGTGCTGGATAGCTTCAGTTTTCAATTTGATATACCTGGGTAGAAGGAACTGTCTCCATTAAATTGGATGGTGGCCATGTTTGCAGGGAATTTTCTTGATTGTTGAGTAATATAGGAGAACTCAATCCCCAGTGGGCAGTGCCATTCTTGGACAGGTGGTGGTTCTTTGAAAAATATTTTTATTAAGTTTTTCTATATTTCATCTGACAGTTCTTAATCAAATTTAGATCTTCTCCCTCATCCATATCCCAGCCCTGGCCTCCTGAATCTTCCATTCATGCTAAGTCCCATTCAGTCAGGCATTTTTACCCAGGTGTCCTTTGCTGCAAGTTAATCAATTGGAGTCCAATCAGCCAATCTAGAGATCTTAAGGAAGTTCTACTCTCTCTCACCCAGCTGTAATCAGTTGCCAACAGTTCTCAGGCTATGTCTGGCCTGAAACAAATTTCCCTGAACCACTCTGGGCCATTGTCTGATTTAGTTGGCAGGGGTCTTGTGCTTGACATCACCATTGCCACAAGTTTACATGAACTAGCTTCCAGTGGCCTGAAAGCCTCTGTTTCCCTATATTCTTGGAACAACACTGGCTCTTAGAATCTTTCTGTCTCTTACAAAATGATGCCTGAGCCATGAGGTTTGTGAGGTTTAATATAGGAGTCCCTATTCAAGGACACACACTCTATATGCAGTCTCTTATTCTATAAAACTTAGCTTGTTGTAGCCTTCTTTGTACATAGCACTCTGTTGGATAAGGAAGCTTTGCTAGTGAGAGGTGAGTGAAGCACTAATAGTCTTTCCACAACTTGTTCCACCATGTGAACCTTAGGTGTAGAGGTTCCACTGTGCATATATCACCTAGAGGTGGGCATCTCTCAGACATATATTCTTTATGTGTGACTAGTTATGGAATTCTACAATAGCCTCCATCTACTGCCAAAAGAAATTCTTTGATGAGTGGTATACTATATACATGTCTGTAAATATAAGGATTCATATTTAGAATATGCTAAGAAATTTCATTTGTCTATAGATATGACACAGATATGGTTTACTCTAGAATCTATGACTTCCCCACTCTTGTATATTAGGCTATAATTACAGTTTCACTTATGAGTTTTTCACAATGAGAGGGCTTTAAATCCAATTAGATAACTATTGATTACAGAAAACAATGCCACCACTGCACCACTAGAGAGTTTGCTGTGCCATTCTTTATGGTTATTCTACTTTAGGGCTGGGTTGGACTATTGATTGATTGTCCCCTCATCAGTCCTCTAGGACTGAGAGAACTAGTCTTCAGGGAAAAGGCTTTCAGGTGAGTTACTGCTTCATTCCTCGAAGTCCTATATCTGAATTATGTCCTGTGTTCAGCAGTCAGATCTTACCCTCAAGTTCTGGGAGATAACCAATGTCTTGGGCAATCGCCTGTGCTATTTAGGGAGTCACTTGGGCTGCTCTGGGCAATCACTCGAAGAGAGGTCTCTCCTGTCTGGTACTGTATGACTTACCGTACAGCTCCATGTATATACAAGCACTCCCTTCCCAGTCCAAGTGCCTCCATTATCCCCACTACCCCCATAACACCTGCCTCCCCACCTGCCCTCCAGAATTTCCTCATCCGACACCCCCAGGGTCACCTACTTGTCTCTCTCTCCCCACTCCCAGTCTAACACTCCCACTTTCTCACCTTCTCCCTGGTAAATTCTGCTCCCTACTAACCCTCTCTTTCCTTCTGTTTCTTCCCCTTTACCTCCATTTTTTTTCCATTTTCCTGGCTCATGTTATTACATCAGGATATATAATCACATATAAGTGATGTGATGTTGCACTTAATATAAGTCTCCAGTTTTATCCATTTACCTCCAAATTCCATAATTTCATTTTTTCTAACTGCTGAGTAGAACTACACTGTGTAGATGTACCACATTTGCATTATACACTCATTAGTTAAGGGACATTTGTTCTGTATGTTCTGTGTTTTTAGTACGATATGCTGTGATGGTTAATCCTGGGTGTCAACTTGACATGTTAGGTGGAATTATGACCCTGCCATTGTTTGCAACCATACTCCCCCTGGAACCCAAAGACTTTTGTTTCCCGGAAGCTGCCCGGGGGGTCATGGGAATAACACTGCTGCATCGCCAGTGTGCATCGTTTATGGTTGGAACTATGACGGTATCTGACCGTCTTCGAACCTCCGACTTTCGTTCTTGATTAATGAAAACATTCTTGGCAAATGCTTTTGCTCTGGTCCATCTTGCACCAGTCCAATAATTTCACCTCTAGTGGCGCAGTACGAATGCCCCCAGCCGTCCCTCTTAATCATGGCCTCAGTTCCGAAAACCAACAAAATAGATCCGGTATTGAGAAGAAAGCATTGGCCAGATCAATAGCTGCATACCAGGTACCAGGAGACATATTAATCTGCTCAAGTAAGGACACCACATCTTGTATAGTAGCTGCAATTGGTGTCACTACTTGGTTGAGTTTTTGATAGTCAACTGTCATTCTCCATGATCCATCTGTCTTTTGCACAGGCCAAATTGGAGAGTTAAGTGGAGATGTGGCAGGAATCACCACCCCTGCATCTTTCAAATCCTTGATGGTGGCACTAATCTCTGCAATCCCTCCAGGGATACAATACTGTTTTTGGTTCACTATTTTCCCTGGTAGAGGCAACACCAATGATTTCCATTTGGCCTTTCCAACCATAATAGCCCTCACTTCACAGCCAAAGAAGTGCGACTGTGGGCCCACGGTCATGGTATCCACTGGTCTCACCATGTTCCCCACCACTCAGAAGAAGCTGGCTTGATAGAATGATGGAATGGCCTCTTGAAGACACAGTTACAGCACCAATTAGGTAGCAATACCCTGGAAGGCTGGGACAAGGTTCTCCAGCAAGCAGCATATGCTTTGAATCAGCATCCACTATATGGTACTGTTTTTCCTATAGCCAGAATTCATGGATCCAGGAACCAAGGGGTGGAAGTGGGAATGATTCTACCCCTAGTGACCCAGTAGGAAAATTTTTGCTTCCTGTACCCACGACCTTGAGTTCTGCTGGTCTAGATGTTTTGGCTCCAATGGGGGGAGTGCTTTTGCCAGGAGATACAGCAAACGTTCCATTGAACTGGAAGCTAAGACTTCCCCCTGGCCACTTTGGGCTTCTACTGCCTTTAAGCCAACAGGCTAAGGAAGGAATAACAGTAGTAGGAGGAGTGATTGATCCAGACTACCATGGGGAAATTGGACTTTTTCTCCACAATGGGGGCAAGGAAGATTATGTCTGGAAGGCAGGAGATGCTGTAGGGCGCCTTCTGGTGCTACCATGTCCTATGATTAAGGTCAATGGGAAACTCCAACAACCCAAACCAGACAGGACAATAAATGGCCCAGACCCTTCAGGGATGAAGGTATGGGTCACTCCTCCAGGGAAGGAGCCAAGACCTGCAGAGGTGCTTGCTGATGGTGGAGGAAATACAGAATGGGTAGTAGAAGAAGGTAGTCATAAATATCAGCTGAGGCCACGGGACCAGTTGCAGAAACGTGGATTATAATAGATATTAACTTTTGTCCTATTTGGTTAAGAATGTGCTTGTTCATATATATATATACGTATATTAAGTGGATACTTCTGTTGTTCCCTTTTGAATGTGCAACTGAGATATGTGTTGTGTTGTCATATTTATGTTATTAGATACTGAAGTACTAAGTTCTTCTAAAGGACATTACCACCTACTCTAAGATATAATGCTTTGCTATTGCACATGAGATACTTATAACATGTTAGGTGGAATTATGACCCTGCCATTGTTTGCAACTGACATTAAAGCATAACATAAGGAGAGGCTATTTATTGGGTGTCAAGTTGACAAGGGGTGAACTTGTGATGGTATATCCTGGATGTCAACTTGACTGGACTAAGGAACAAATAAGAGAAAAAGGGTCTTCTGATTGGACCACCTCAACCCGGATGGCCCACCCCAAATGTGGGCATTACCTTCTGCCGGCAGGCAGTATTTAAGGCCATGGCAGAGGGAGCTGGTCCCTTTTCTCCTGCAGCTTGCCTCTCTCATCTGGTGAGTTTGTCTTGGTGCTGTGATCAACCTTTCAGATCCCAGCGTGTACTGAGACCGGCAGATCTCCTGGAATCCATTCGGGCCTTCAACACTAGATTGGGACTACTGAGACATCCAACCTTGTGGACTGAGCAGTTCCCTGGATACTCGGCCTTTCCAGTGTGGTGCAGCTACTGTTGGAGTCCTTGAACTCTGTCATGTGAGCAAATCAATAAATTGTACATAGCTATATATTCGTCCTGTTGCTTCTGTTTCTTTAGAGAACCCTGACTGATACATATTCCATGAAGAGCTTCTGTTCTGGTCCTGTCTAGTAGGTGTTCTATGTGTTTCTTGAATATATATAGGTGTATCTTTCCTTAATTTAGGGAAATTTTCTTCTATAATTCTGTTTATAATCTGGTCAATACCATTGCTCTGACAGATTTCTCCTTCTTGTACATCTAGATTTGGTTGTTTCAAGATGTCCCACATTTCCTGCTTATTCCATTCTGGTGTTTTGAATTATTTTCATAGTCTTTGTTTAAGCAGTCTAGTTCTGCAACTTTGTTATCTGGTCTTGAAAGTCTGTCTTCTGTTTCATTCATTCTACATGTGAGACTTTCTCCTGTTTCTGATTGATTTATTGAGTTTTTCAATTCTATCTTTATTTGACTTAGATTTTCTTCAAATATTTCTGTCTTTTCTGAATTAACCTTACAGTCCTGAATTGTTTTTGTTATTTCATTCACCCACACATTTGTATATACTTGAGTTTTTATCACAAGTTTATTCCTATCCTCTTTGAGTTCTTTGATTAAGTTCTGTTTTCTTTTAAGTTCTTTGATCATATTTATAAATTATCCTCTTAAGTTCTTCCTTATGGGGTTCCTTGGATTTATTCTTATAGGAGTATATTTCTGTAGGACTGGTGGATTTTGTTGGGGACATATTCTCCCTTTTTTTTTTTTAATACGATGTGTGTTCTTGCATTGCTGGTTGGACATATTGATTTTTGTTTTTGTTTTTGTTTTTGTTTTTTGGCCTTTTTGAGACAAGGTCTCCCTGTAGTCCCAGCTGTCCTGGAACTCTCTCTGTAGACCAGGCTGGCTTTGAACTCACAAAGATCTGCCTGCCTCTGCCTCCCAAGTTGTTGGTTGTGTGTGATAGGAAAGTCTATTCTTCCATTGCATTGCTCTTTTACTCAGTTATGCTGGGTTAGTTGGATTGTGCTTCAAGTTCTCACAGGGAACTGTCTTGGCATTAGCCAGGACAGAGTAGTAGGCAGGAAGGATAAGAGATTGGTTTCAGGAATCCAAGGCAAGGTGAGGTTGGGGACAGTCTGTAGAGGGGCTATCAAACTAGTCAAGGAAGAAGGCTGGCATCAGAAATTCAAGGAAAAGTTGGGGTAGGAACAGGGTAGAAGGCTGGTCTCAGGAGTCCAAAGACAAGGTGACAGAGGGGACAGCCTGTGAGGAGTCTAACAAACTATACTGAAAAACTTAGCTCAGCATCAGGATGCCGTGGGAGGGACTAGACTAAGAGGGTAGATCTGAGTGCTAAGAGCAAAATCTGGCCTGTGCTGAAGGCTAGAAGTAGAACAGACTGTGGCAGGTGGTGCTTTTTTTAAGAATAAGAAGTGTGAGAAGTATAAGTATAAGAAAACATGCTGATGCTGGTCATGGTGGAACATGCTTTTAATCCTAGCACTTGGGAGGCAGAGGCAGGCAGATCTCTGTGAGTTCAAGACCAGCCTGGTCTTCATAGTGAGTTCCAAGACAGCCAGAGCTACAGGGAGACCCTGTCTCAAAAAGACCAATAAAAAAAAGAAAAAAGAAAAGAAAGAAAGAAGAAAACAGGCTGAACCCAGGTCAAGGGAGCAAGCCAATAAGCAATATACTTCTATGATCTCTGCTCCAGGTTCCTGCTTAGAGTTCCTGCTTTGACTAATCTCTGTGATGAACTGTCTGGGAGATGTAAAATAAAATAATCTTTTTCCACCCAAGATGGCTTTGGTCAGTGCTTTAGTCAAAGCAATAGAAAGTAACTAAGACACCCTTCCTCAGTAACTAAAATGAAGAATGATTGTGAAATACACCCAATGTCAACCTCTGGTCTTCTCATTCATGGGCATATACACTTGCTCACACATTTTCCCACCTATATCTGAATGTCTATGCACATCTACACACACACTACATATACATACAGTTCAGAAACCAAATTATAAGTGATATAGCATATTCTTGTTATATAATGTTAAGTATAGAATAACACACTTGTTACTTAACTAGATTTAACTATTTCACTATGTGTCAAACATCATGTCACATATTACAAATACATGATTTTATATATTGATTAAAAATGAATAGCTCTTAGGGGGAAGGGGGTCCAAATATCAGACAGACTCTCATCCACATGGTCATATACTCTAGGAAAATGACATGTCAAGTATAGCAAGAACCAGAGGAAATAAAATTTCCTAAAGACTGGAGTGGAGGGTGAAAAGTTAGAAACAAAAGAAAGTACAATTTAGTCACTGCTATCAGTGGGAGACTTTTTGAAAACAGAAAAGTTCAATCATTAAACTAGTAAATGTCTTTCTGTCTCAGGAACTCAAACAAAATCTTTGCTATTCTAGACCCTGTATTCTGGAAATTAGTGGGAAGAGACAAGCACTTAGAGTATGTGAATGTGCAAAATATTTAGTGTTATTTAATAGATGGTGGTAAAAATTCAAAAACAAATGAGGGCAAGATGTGTAAGACAACTTTTGGCAGAATGATTAAGGAAAGAGAAACTTCATCAGAACCAAGGAAAATACAGGAGTTAGCTATTAGTCTGATATAAGGAGCATGGTGGGTAGCTATTAAACCCAATTCTCAGTCAGTAGAAGGTGTCTTTCTAACAAGAGCTAACATATGAGGCTAAAGGACAGCCCTATTGGTAGGATGACAGGGTAGGAGCAAGGATACTGAGGTAACCATGCAGTACCTTATCAGCCTCTTCTGAAATTCTGGATATAATTCAGAGTTAAATGACCCAGTGCATGACATATCTAGAATTATACATATTTTTTTCTCAAAAGCCATCTTTGGTGCTTATTTGGGTAAGACCAGAGTATTGGAAACAGGCAGTGCAAGGAGCAGCACCCTGGAACTACTACAGTAATTAAAGTGAGTGATGAAATGAATTAGGGCAGAGAGTCAGTAATGGCTATGGTAATGACCTCCTAGGTTTAAATTAGATTATGAGCTGGCATTCACAGGTCAGGCTGGTGTAGCTGTCATGGGATATGACAGGAGTTAGGGAAGAGGAGGTGAGTTTTTGCTTGAGCCAGCAGGGGTGGAGTTATCTTTAATTGAGTTAGGGACAATGGCAGATGAATTTCAGGGGAAGATTAATTAGAGGAGAAGTTTAGCTTTGGGTATTTTAGTTTTGAAAGGAACACTGAACATTGAACATGGAGCTTTAAAAACTGACTGGTTAGGAATATCTGTATTGTAATAAAAATTTAGTAGTTTTATCTGTTTTAATTTAAATTAGTTCTCACTCTGGAAAATCTACTGAACTTCCCTTTTATAGAAAGTAATCACAGAAATATGTCACTTAAACCACATTGTTTCTGTTAGCATGTCTTTTTGAAATATTTTATTGTTTGATTTTATATGTATGAGTGTATTACCTTCCTTATGTGTGAGCACAGCCATGTTGTGCAAACAGGCAGTTGTTAGTCGCCATATGGGTACTGGCAATCAAACCTGGGTCCTCTGCAAGAACAGTCAGTGCTCTTAACAGCACCCCTGTTAGCATATCTTAATGTAGGTATTATTTTTATTTAATGACAATAAGCAGGCCTCAGGATTTTCTAGCTATCTAGTTAAGTGTGATTGTAATTATCACCGGAATATATTTCTTTTCTCTTTCATCTCTGTCCTAGGATGGTGAAAATGTAATTGTTTCATGAGATGCTGGTGGAAGACCCTTACAGACCATGTTTGTTCTGTAATAATCCTTTCGACTTAAAACATAGATCAACTATTTTAAAAATGGCTAAAGATGAAAAACATTCATGCAGGTTGAGGTCAGGGAAAAGCAACCACTCAAGTGAATAACGTTTTTTTTTTTGGTCTTTTTGAGACAGGGTCTCCCTGTAGTCCCAGCTGTCCTAGAACTCACTCTGTAGACCAGGCCGGCATGAACTACCTGCCTCTGCCTCCCAAGTGCTAGGATTAAAGGTGTGCGCCACCACGCCCGGTGAATAACTTTATTGTATGTTCTTCCTGCCATTGAGAACAACAAATTTCTCTTCAAGAATGAAAGACATGAGAGGAAGAGAACCTTACCTCTGAAATACCTTCCTAAGCCATCAATGCCTAGTGACCCAGCCAGAATCACAGAAACTGAATGACCCAGAAGGAAAATTGCTGATAGTATTTTCTCTTACAGTAAACCAGCATTAGAAAGGGATTTTTATTAACAACACCATTGATTAGTGTTTGAATGAGAGCTTTTACTGTCATATCTTACTATAAATTAAAAAATAAAATAGCAGTAGAAACCAATGGTGATCCCTCAGAAAGCATCAGATTATTGCTCTTTTTTCACAATATAAACAGAGTGTTTAAAAATGTTATAGAGAGGTATGAAACAAAACCTATAATTATTTAAGGAATTTTAATATATGAAGATGGAAATTTAATAGACCAAAGGTAGGCTCTCTCCCGTAACTAGGAAAACATATTTTCTTGAAATGGCTCAGGCTCTCAGTGGCAATGAAAGAACACAGATCACTCAAAATATTAATATAGTAACAGTATAAATAAATCAGTAAAGAATTTATAATATATAATATATATATATATATATATATATGAGTACTCATACAGTTTTACTTTCTGATCTTCATTTAACCTCATATAAGTATTTCCTACTTTCTCACTGAGTCTTCATGATTATCCTTTGTGGGCTTATTGTTTTTTTTTTGTCATTTGTTAATTTGTCAGTTGGTTGGATGGATGGATGGATGGGTGGATGGATGGGTGGATGGGTGGATGGATGGTTAGCTGGTTGGATGGCTGGCTGGTTGACTGGTTGGTTAGCTGGATGGATGGATGGATGGATGGATGGATGGATGGATGGATGGATGTTTGGCTGGTTGGATGTTTGTCTGGTTGACTGGTTGGTTAGCTGGATGGAGGGATGGATGGATGGATGGATGGATGGATGGATGGATGGATGGATGGATGGATGGATGGTTGGCTGGTTGGCTGGATGGATGGATGGATGGATGGATGGATGGATGGATGGATG